>PVHP010003402.1:0-78861 GCA_004024765.1 Zapus hudsonius
AGCCAACCTGCATACAGAGGAGGAGAGAAAACAAGATAGTAACTGGAAGAATGTGCTCTGGAGAGATGTGGCCAGCCACAGCAGCCATCTGCTACCATGCTGATACACGTCTCCGGCCAAGAGAAGTTGGAGCACCTGCAGGAGTGGACAGAGAGCTGGGCTCACACATGCTCATCTTCAAAAGTGACCTGTGTGGCAGAGACTGTGCCTGGTCCCTCTGTATCTGTCCTCCCAGCTACCTATCACCTGTCCTGTCCAGAGAGTCTTGAGGGAATAAGCCAGACCCCCAGCATGGCTTCAGAGGGCAGAAGTTCTGTTCTGGACACAGGATGGTGCCATCACAGGTATCCATTGAGGCCATGGAAACAAAGGACCCTTCTGAGGGAAGCCCCTGCTCCTCAGGGTGCTGAGTTTAAATCCTAGCCACAGCATCCTCTCCTGCACTCCTTGATCTGTAAACTTGAAGAGGAGGAACCTCTATGTAGATGAGGCCAGTGGCCAAGGAAAGGAAGGGAAAGGTGAGTGCTGGGTATGGACAGTGCTCTGTTCACCTTGACCCAGACAGTCACAGAAGCTGAGAGCCCAGCAGTTCCACAAACAGCTCCACAGAATTCCAGCTCTTTCTCACTTAGAGGTTACCAAATTAAGACTTTCCAATGCCTCCTGCATTCTATGCACCATCCACTCCCCACTGCCTCCTACCTTCCATGCACCGTCCACCCTCACTGCCTCCTGCATCCCATGCACCATCCACTCCCCTTGCCTCCTGCATCCCATGCACCATCCACTCCCCATGCCTCCTGCATTCCCGTGCACCATCACTTGCCCCAGGAACATGGCAGAAATGTCCAACCTCCTTCAGTCTAGCTGGACCACCCTGAGAAGACAAGCTTTGGTGGAGCAGGAGCGGCATTGTAGGCAGTAGACAGAGGAACAGAGCCTGCCTTGCTCCCGTCAGCTTGCAGCTCTGCAGTGGTGAAGCCATCTATGCTACCCATGTGTGGTTAGCTGCTTAGCTCGGCACTCCGTGAGGCAGAGGCTGCTGGCTTGGGCACATGTGAGTTTCACAACAGAAGTTGAACAGGAAGAAATGCACAGTGACAGTCAGCATGGGTTATAATCTCGTAAGCTTACCTGGCAATTATCTGTTCACTGCAGCTGCAGCTTTGGGGCTACAATGGGGCTGGCTTGCTACAGCCATCAATGTCTCTTGTCTGAGGGGGTCCAAGGGGACTGTAGGGTAGAGTGTGGCTGCAACTCCCCTCATCAGAGAGTAGATCTGAGGTTGCCTTGACAGCCTCGCCATTCTGCCAGGTTCAAAGCCCAGCAGGTAAGTCCACACCTTCTCCTCTGTGTCTTTAGCACTTTTGTGAACTGGGCTAATGTGCTGACTCCCCTTTCAAGGGAATCCAAATTGTCTGAGCCAAGAGGGATGAAAACACATATAACAGTAAGCTCAGAGACAATACCAAGTATTAAAGTATATGGTGGTTATAAATCTCCCTAGCCTTGGGTATTTTTTAAAAGATTATGCATTTATTTATCCACCTCCCAAAGACTCTATTAGGAAGTTCAATCAAATATACCTGAGACTGAGGACTGGAAAGATGGTTCAATAGTTAAAGGCACTTGCTTACAAAGCCTGATGGCCCAGGTTTAATTTCCTAGTACCCACATAAAGCCAGATGCACAAAGTGACACATGTCTGGTGATCTCTTGCAGTGGCAGGAGCCCCTGGCATGCACATCCCCCCCCCACAACCACCACAGATGTATATGGAGTCAGACAGCTCCATCATCATGCAGCTTCCCCTTGAAAGTGTGAGCCTGAGATAAACCCTTTCCTCCCAGAAACTCATTTTGTTGTGTTTTGTCCCAGCACCTAGAAGGTAGCTGCAACAAGGTACAAGGGACAGGACACAAAATCACCACTGTATCAGTTTCCTATTGCTGCTGTAACAGTACCACACAACGGGTAGCTTCAACCAACACAAGTGTACTATTGCAGGTCTGGGGTCAAAAGCTCAGCCTATAAGGCAAAGTCGGAGTTTTGACAGGACAGGTTCTTTGTAGAAGTCCCGGTGAGGGGGGGGGGGACCCTCTCTGTTTTTCTCAGCTTCTGTTTGCCTAGAGTTCTTTGCTCACAGCCCCTCCTTCATCCTCAAAGCCATCATGCCCCACTTTCTACATAATTCCTTTATCTGACACTCTTCCCCTGGCTCCCTCCTAAAATGAATATATATATATATGACGTGCCACCCAGACAATCTGGCCAATATGTCTTAAAATCCTGAACTCGGTCACATCTACAAAGCCCTTCCAACATAGCTGATAAGGTGCTCATCCTGGGAATGTGGAGGACAGGGATATCTTTGGGGCCATAAATTCCATCTACCTCTATCAGGTTCAGACACTGGAGATCCACAAAGGACCTGAGTCACTGAGAGGCATCATGGAGTCCCTGGAGATGGAAGAATGTCAACTGTACCCTGTGTGGACAGGAAGCATGAGGAGTTACAAGGTGCATTGGTGTTCTACATGACAGGATCAAGTGAAGAGCAGAGACTTCCGGCTCTGAAATCAGACCCAGATGAGGACCTTGGCCCTCATGCTGCATGGCCCTGTGTGTGCTTCTCATTCTCTCTCTGAGCCTCAGATTTCTCATCCATAGAGTGGGATAGACACACTCTCTGTGAGACTGCTAAGATGAAATGGAACAATATGTGTACAGTGGTTAGTAGGTTGCCATAACCTTTCAGGTGCTCTTCTTAATCTCTCACTCCTACCCTGTGGGCTGTGTTGTTTCCATTTTCCACAGGAGGAGAGTGAGGCCAGATGAAACTAGCCACATGGGAGTGACTGAGATGGGTTGAAACCTGGTTGGTCTGACCATTAAGTCCAGGACAGTTCCCTCCATAATGGGGCCAATGAATGGGAGGAACTGTCCCACACAGGAAGGAGACATGCAGGGCCATAAGGGCATGAAGAGTAGGTACTTGTTGACCTTGAGGCTGCCACAAGCTTGAGGACATGTTTTGGGGAGAGATGGGAAGAATTTCACAGATGTCTTTGGGCTCCGATGCCCGTCTGTCCAGGAAGCCATTCTCTGTCTGATCATTGTAAACTGAATGACAAGAAAACCCACAACACAAGTGACTTTCCAAGACCCTCTTTAGACAAGAGAACAAAGACCTAAGGCAGACTCTTCCTTGACTGTTATCTGAAGGAAAGTGCGGGTTATGTTGTCTTTGAGTATGCATCTGCACCCAGTATGTCGGGGAGGCTGGTTTCTGTACAGCATGTACCACAGACTTGAGAATGAGCTCCTGCTCAATCGTTCTCTGTTGTTTTGCAGTGCTGTGGATGGCCCACAGGGCTTCGGTGTCCTGGGCAAGTGTCCACTGAGCTACATTCCCAGCTCTCTCATTCTTGCTCCAAGTGTACCATGGGTGTCCCTGATCTTATGCAGCTGAGTGGAGGAGACAAGAATCAGCCAGAGAATTATATCAACACACGTGAGCTTGAAGCTGCCATAAGCACCATCAAGAGGAGGCCCTCGTGGATGGTGTTGGCACAGGCAGAGTGGGCATACAGATGTGGGAGGGAGACTGGTGTGGCAGAAGAGGGGCACAGGGTAGGAGAGGTGAGGGTTATTGCAGAAACTATAGTGTTCACCCAAATCTGTTTCCTCTACCACAGGGCTAGACAGGTAAATTGCATTTTCCAAACGCCCTTGCAAACAGGAGAGTCTGATCCTCTGGCCATTAGCGTTGGGTGTGTGTTGCAATAGCTCTGACTCGTCACAAGCCTCCTGAGACACAGACAGTGGAGATGACCCAGGAACCCCAGCATCTAGCTCGGCTTCAGGTGAGCTGTAGACTCCTCTTGTGGGAAGGCATTGCAGAGTTGGGGGCTTATCTTGTGCTATAGCCAGTTTTACCTCACACACCCTAAGAAGAAGCATGCCAGCCTCCAAACCAAAAGCCTATGGGATTCTCCAGATGCCAAGGTGGAGGGGAAGGGTGAAAAGTTGGGAATGCAGGTTCAAACATCTGGAAAAGGGAGAGAAGAGGGTATGTGGAAGAGCAGAAAGACCATCCAGGCAGTGGTGGTGGCCTCACAAGTCACTGTGATGCAGATTAGGTTCAAGACAGCTTTTTCTAATAGCTAGTTAGCTAGGGACTGGCCCGAGGAAGCAGAATGAGACTAGACCTCCAGTCTGATTCAGTCTCGCTTCTTTTCAGGGGCTTAGCACCTGTGGGTGGGCCCTTGGCGAGACAGCCTCCTTGGGTGCCCATCAGCCAATCAGGATCCTCCCTACACACCTGAGCCTAGTGATGAGGCTCATTCTAGTCTGTGATGCCTCATTCAGGTAAATGGACTGAGCCACCTGTGAGTCCCTTCCCTAGAGGCTTCTTACCCAGAGAGACTTTCCTCTTAGTGAGGGAGATTTCCCAGTTTCCTTTCCTCACTCCCAGTCTGGCAGGGAAGTGAGGGGGTATTTATTTTGGTTTTGCCTCTTATCTCAACTCATTCTAGATTTCATCTCATAATTGACCCTTCTCTGAGTCTATGTTTTCCAATTCTTTGCTAACATGGATAAGAACGCAAGGCTTGAGAGCTGCTAGCTCATTGTTCTATCCTGTATCAGCATGAAGGAAGTGGTCCAGGCTCACAGGGAGCCAATGAGAAGCAGTGGGAGGGCATGGACAGGGCAGCATGGCCAGATTCCCAAACCCACAGCCACAGGAAAATAGGCTGGAAAGAGAAGGTGCAATATAAGATCAGAGGGCTGGCTTCCAAGATGGTCCAGTTGTGGAATGGTGAGAACTCTCACACGCCTTTGATTTGTCCAAGCCTCTGGACCAGGGAGTAAAGAGTCAGCCACAAACTCTGCTTCAGGCCTGGCACATCAAGGTCTTGAGACTGTTGTCCTAGGCTACAGCAGGTTGATGCTTTAGATATGGGTTAGGCTTGCAGGAGAACCCAGTCAGAAGTCTGGGCTCCTGTCCTGCTAGGCCAATGCTGTGATTTCCCAGGTATTTCTGGGCAGAATCCCATTTAGCTAAGGAAACCAAGCAATAGCCTGACTCTGAACAGAACTCATCAACCTTGAGCACTTCAGGTGGGTTTGCAGGCATCTACGAAGTGATCCCGGAGTTGGAAGACTGTAAGGAAAGTCCAAGCCTAACAGAAAAGTGCTTCTTTAAACTGAGGTAGAGACCCTACAGCACATTGAAACTGTGTGTTGTGGGGATACAGAATCCTTGTATTCAAGTCAGCTTTACAGCTTCCAGGGGGAAATGGTGAGTGCGGTGGTTTTTAACAGCCCTCTGTGTTACCCATAGAGCCTGACAGGCTGTGTGTGTGTGTGTGTGTGTGTGTGTGTGTGTGTGTGTGTGTGTGTGTGTTCACTCAACCATCATTATCCAGCTCTGCAGAACCTAACTCCCAGGGAGGTCACACACAGCCACATAGCCTGCTTTCCCCTAATTTTTATTCAATTAAAATCCTGTTAACAAAAGAACAAAGGACCTCCCAAAGGGCCATGTGGCCCTGAGCACAGCAGCTTGCCACTCAGAAGGAAAACAGCCACTCTAAGGAAAACCAGAGAGGGACTGAGGCAGAACGCTGGGCCTGCTGTGAACCAATGAGCAGTAAATAAAAACCTGATTGTTCTCAGTGGATCCCATAACAGAACCTGAAGCCCCAGGTGAGCTGGATGATGTGGGCTTCTGTGTGGGCCCCCCTCCCACCTCCCCAGGTTCACAACTTGCCATTTGAGGACAGGAGGAAGAGTAACCTTGACCATAAAGCTGGGGTTCTCATGATAGGAAGAAGAAAAGGACTGAGTAGCTATGGTTGCAGAAACCTGGAAACCAGCCCTTGGGGGGATGAAGTAGGAAGATGGTGAGTTTGAGGAAGCCAACCTGAGCTACATAAGAGTAGTGTGTCTAAAAACAAAAAATAAAGAAAATAAAGGATTCTCTCTTCCTTCCTTCTTCCACAGCAAGGAGGCAGCTCACTGGTGACAAACCAAGAAAAAGAAGCCCTGACCAGGAACCAAGTCTACCAGCACCTGGATCCAGGACTCCTTGATGCTTCAGGTAGGTATAGGTAAGGCTTGCAAGAGAGGTGTGAGAGCAGACATCTATAGTTTAAGTGACCCAGTCCATACTGTGTCACAATATCCCTGCATGCCCAAGACACAGGACATCACAGGGTGACCCAGATACAGCACTTCACCATCTGTGATGTGAGTCAGGATCTCCTAAACCATCTCCTTAAACACAAATTCTAGTGAGGCAGTTAGGGTGTGGTAGTTTGACTGAATGTCCCCCCAATGGATTCAAAAGTGTAAAAGTTTTTCTCCAGCTGCCTGGCTGAAGGAGGTGTCACCTAGGCTTGATCTTAGGCTCTAGCCCTAAGGTGATTCTGGGGTGGATGCAAAATTCCTGCCATACATATGCAAAGAGCAGTTGGAGCTGAAGTCTGGGTCCTACTGTTGTTTGTTAGAGTGTGCTTGCTTGTTTTGGAAGTGCTGGTTCTGGTCTCTCTCTCTCTCTCTCTCTGCTTGGATCTGTGAAAGGGGGTCAGCCTCTTTTACCATTCCAAAACTTCCCCTGGATCTGTTATTTCAATAAATACTTTCCTCCCAAAACTGTGCCTGGTGTGGAGATTCATCCCAACTGTGTGTGGCTGACTATGGCACAGGGTGACTGGGCCCAAAAGTAAAAAGCAGGAATGTCCTTGGTCCTGTCCTTGCAGTATCCATTTTTCTAGAGATCAGAGAAGAATCTGTTTTCTCCTTATCTCCTGCCTAATCTGTTTTTCCATAAACAACTTGAGTCCCTCTCTAGGAAGGAGTTCCCCTTCCCTAAAATTAAAGTTTAAATCTGATCCTGGAATTTTGGTTGGTTAAACTCAGCCCTAAACTTGGAGTCATGGTTTCTTCTTGAGCCAGCCCCAAGCTTAGAACAATCAGCTCTGTGAGGTTCACCTGAGTCTGATGGTAAAGCCACCATAATAAGGTTATAAATAGATGCTTACTAGGTGGGCAAAGTCTTTTGCTGAACTTCCAGATTCCTGTCCTGGAACCATTACTCCCACAATGGCTGTCTACTCCCTCCTGCTCTCCACAGGAGCTCTGCAGATTCTTCTCTTTCCTCTCTAAATCCCTTTTTATGCTTCTTCCAAGTCCATCACACGGGCTCTCAATCTTGTGGGTGTGTCCGTTTCTCTCCCCATGGTTTCATACTTTCCTGAGTAAATGTAATAATTTAATAATTATCCTCTCTTTCTTTTTTATCTCTTTTTTTGTTAGAAACAGACGTGAGCTCAGGGTTTGAAGTTTGAGGACTCTTCCTGAACCCCCAAAGCCTATTACACTAGATAAGCTCTAACACTGAACTCTCCCTGAAAGTGCTTGATGATGCTGATTTATCTACTTTAACCTGTAGGGTATATAGATCTGTGATTCAAAAGTATTCTCAGAGGTTTATAAGACCCAAGAAATGACAACCATCTAAGGTTAAAATCGTTCAACCTAAAATGCATGACTATGCAAATGACCTTCTCAGGAGATGGCTTGTTACCATTGCTATGATATTGAAATGTTACCCAAGCCTTCTCCAGGACAAGTGGATGGATTTTAAGAAAGATAAGGAAAAGAATGGCATAAAAAGTTGTAGAAAAGATGACTCAAAATGGGGAGGGAGATGACTCAGCAGGTCAGAGCATTCGCCACAAGCATAAGGGCCTAAGAGTGCCTAAATTCAATCCCTCCCCAGCATTCATGTAAAAAACTGGGCATGGCCACATATGCATATGCACATATGCACGTAAGCTCAGTCCTGTTGGGAGGGAGCAAGTAGAGAGAGGAAAATCAATGAAGCTTGCTAGTCAGCCATTCTGACTGAAAATGTCAGCTCCAGGTGTAGTGAGAGACACCATCTCAAGGAAACAATGTTGAAGAGTGATGGAGCACACCTGACCTCCTCTAGGTTCCGCATGCATTCACATGGGGCACAGGTATCTGCATACACATGTTCATATACTATACACACACCAAACCACACACATTCCACACACCACATATACTGTGTGCACACACCCCACACCACACATACTATGTATGCACACAAAAAAGAGGTAAAAATCATTATTTGCAGATGGTAAGACAATCTCCCCAGAAAGCCAAAAGAAGCTGCTAAACATCTTCAGCTATCATACTTCAGTCATTTGAACATTTGCAGAGCTAAATATGGAGAAACCAGCCATCCTCTTAGACATCAGCACAGCAAAGAATTCTTTGGATAAAGGTTCTGTTTAGAAGAACAACCAAGACTGTGGAATAGCTAGAAACAGAACAAAAAGAAATACTTAAGACATATACAAAGAAAACTGTAAAACTTCACTGAAAGTCATCAAACTCTGCAAAGATAATAATGTAAAGATGTCAACTCTTTCCCATCGTGCCCAGTTTATTTATAAATCTAATGTAATTTTGCCTGCCAGTGGTGTTCCAATTTTTTTGTGTGTGGATGTCTTGGATGTTCTATTCTTGGAATCCCTCTTTTTTTAGCTGGTGCGAGTGGGTTCCTGTACATAGCAATCAAATGACTGACTCAGACTGGGCTACTTCTCCATCTCTCAGGGACCAAAGTATCTGAATCTTGAATACTCTCCTGCACGCTCCTGTATTTTCCTTAGATGATAGCTTCTTGCAAATAATAATAATATCATTAATAATCAAAATAAGAGTAATTTTTTTTTAACTTTTAAGGTTTTTTTTTAAGTTGTAACATATTACACCACCACTTTTAGCCCAAGATTGGCATCTTGCTTTCCAATAACTGGATCAGTCCCCATGGAGATGAGTGAAAACTTTCACAAGAAAGATTTTGATTGGATTAGCCCACCCTGGGTCAGGCGCCCACCGCTGTAACCAACAAGAGCAGAGATTTCACTTGAGCCAGGACAGAGTATTGGTAAAAGAATCCATGGGTCGTCAACAGACACCTACATTGAGCCAGGCTCCCATGTACTTTATCTGTGTCATTGTAAATCCCTAGTGTTTTTCCAACCATACTGCTGAGTAGATTTTATCATCACTTGGATATTAAGGAAATTGGTTGTTTAAGATATATAAGTTATCTGCAATCACTTGGCCAATTTGCCATGATGGCGCTATCTCCAAGACTCAAGAACATGGGGGTCATGCCTCTAAGCCTTCCCAAGCTCAGGTATCAAGACCACATCCCCCAGGATGGGCTGGGCTTCTAGCATAGCCCTGAAGCTTCATAGTTGAGCACCTCCTTGCCTTGGTCTCTGCCCAGTACTTCTGTATGAGGAGGCATCAGCATCATCCTGGAACTCTCACCATCTTCTAACTCTTTGCTGAGAGGGTTAGTCCCTGGAGAAGTCTCCCATGGTTCTCCTACTGCTATGTCAAGTTCTACTCCCTTCCATTGTTCCCCCCTGTTTATCTGTGCCCCCTCCCCAGTGGCCTGGCACCAAGCACTTTGTTTTCCTCTCTAGTTACCAACATGCACACGGTAGCTGTCATGGTTTGATCCAGGTGTCCCCCACAAACAAATGAATGTGTTCTGATTGATAGAGCCTCAGCTGATGGCAGTTTGGGTTTTACAACCTCTCTGGAGCTGTGTTGTTGGGGGATGGTTTATAGGATTGTAAGCCAGCTTCCCCTTGCCAGTGTCTGGCACACCTTCCTGCTGCTGCTGTTTGTAGTGCTGTGGTGGAGGCGATGTCCACCCTATGCTCATGCCATCATTTTCCCTGCCAGAATGGAGTCTCCCCTTGTGTCCATAAACCAAATAAACCCATTTCTCCACAAGCCGCTTTTGCTTCGGTTCTTTCTTCCTAGCAACAGAGTAAGCTGACTGCAACGGTAGCTCAGCAAACACTAGTGGGCCACAGTTAAATCAGTGTTGCTCCCAGCTGTGGACCTCTTGTGGCACACCCCAAGGGGGTTCCTTCCTCCTTTAGGGATGAACACTGCAGCCCACAGGAAGGGCTGGGACCACTTCTCCTTCCTCTGTGAGCCTGTAGACTCCACACGCAAGTTTCCCATGCTAAGGGTGAGAGACACACTTGTTAGCTGAGTTTCAGATCTGTATGGATCCACTTAGGGAGTGAAATTCATTCCCCCCCCACCAAAAAAAAAAAGGAGATCAGACCCTTGTACTGGGATTGGGCTGACAGATGCATGTCACAGTTGTTGAGAGACCTGTCCATATGTCACAGTTCCTATCTTTCTAGTGGACTGGAGGAGAATTTCTAGACCCTTGAGATCTTTAGGAAAACCACTCCGTTGGGGTCCTCTGCTTCACAGAGTCCCATGGCAAGGGAGTGTATTGTTAGAACCAGGCTAACATTAGGATGTCAGGGCCCAAAAGACAGGCTCCACTTCCTTTAGGTGAAATATTTGTGAATGGGGGCACAGTGAGGGTGGTGGGAGGGTGACCACAAAGGAATCGTGTATGGGTGTGTTTAACTCCTAGCTCACATTACACTAGCTTTAAGGAGCTCCGAAGGCTGCATCTTAAGCTATCTAATGCTTATGGCATCTGTACTCCTACTGTCTCAGCAAACTTTTTCTGGGGTGTCCCCTCAACCTGTGACCCTCTTCTGCTTAGCCCTCACCAGTTGCCAGTGCTGAAGCCATTCTGTTCAGTATTCATGGGTCAAAATCAGTCATGGAATCCAAGCATTTCCCGACCTCATCAGCCACAAGGGCGAGGTTGGCAGAGGGATTCCCTTTCACAAGGAAATAAGCACATTTTTTTAGATGGATGCTTGTGAGAGGAACTCTCCCAAGGGTGCCAGTCTCTCTTAGTCTGGCCTCTTATGACCCTAAGAAGGGATCTGGAAAGGAACAGCATGACCTCTACCCACAGTGTTATCTCTCCCAGACTTCACTCCCACCCCAACTGATGCCCACACAGCCAACACACAGGTGTGTGCACACACTCATAGCATTCCCTCCTCTTCTCACCACTCCTCCTGTTCCCCCTGGGCCTTGGCGAAGGAACAAACAAAGGAAAGAGACACACATGTCCACAGTGCACACAAGGCATCCTTGGGTGTTGGAGGTGAGATGTTGACTGCTGCACCAAGTTCTCCCATGGCAAAGCTCACAGGACACCATAAGCACCTCAGGAACCAGAGCTCCTGCACCTGCTGCCCAAGGCAGCTCACACCCACATCCTGCCACCTGACTCTCATGCAGACGCTCTCTCCTTGCTGCCCATGGAAACTCTTTGAGGTGTGAAAAACAATTTGCCTGTCAAGTTTGCAAGGGAAAAGATAGGGCTGGAGAGAAGCCAGTCAGCTTCTCCAAACCACAGGTTGTGATGAACTAGCCAAGCTCAGTGCAGGGCGTAAAACCACCCAGAGGATGTGCCTGCCCCCTGGGGCTACACAGATGCAGAGAGCCACAAGCCAGTGCCAGAAAGGCACTCAATAGGGTGGGGCATCTCCTTTGGAGACCTGAAACGTGTCTGAGTATACCTGGGTGACACTCCAAACCCAGATGCATTCTCCTGGATGAGTCATAAATTCTGAAGCTAGGATATCCCAGGATACAGGGCTGCATTCTTGTCATAAGAAGAAAATATACCCATTGCCCACTGGCAGTTAGCACTCTCCAAATGAGACAGGCATACTTGATGACAGATCTCTCCGTCTAATAGAAGGTACTGTGAGGCACCTCCAACTCTTTTCTTTTTTGTGTGAGTATGCATGGAATGTGTGCATGTTCAAATGTGCTTGAGTACATATGTGTCTGCGAGTGTACCCATGTGTACACACACACATGGAGGCTACAGATTGACAGCAGGTGTCTCCCTCACTAACCACCTTATTTTTTGAGACCGTGGATTGCACTGAACCTGAAGCTTGCTAATTTTCCTAGAATACCAACTAGTAAGCCCCAGGGATCCTCCTATCTCCACCTCTCCAGCACTGGGATTAGAAACACACTGTTACACTCAGCTTTTACACAGGTGCTGGGTATCCAAACTCAGGTCTCCATCCCTTCCAACTATCAAAAGAAGAAAAGAGACATTTGGCAGATAGTCTCCTTTAACCCTAGAAAAGTTTAACCCTACCTAGTTGAACCTAATGGGAGAGATGAAGGCAGACACTTGACTCATTCATCTTACTTCCTTTTATTACAACATCAAGGAAAATAGTTGCAGATGATGGTCATGGAGATAAGCATGGAGATGACTCACAATTTCATTGTCTACACCTGCCTACAGGGCTATAAATAGTATGGATCTCTGTACATGCATTTTAGGTTTTCAGTGTGTTCGTAGTGTGTATGGATGACTTCTCCCTAGGGTGTTATTCTTTTAGCTTCTTGACAGATGATGGTTGAACTTGGTGTCTTCAGGTGAACTAGGAAGTGGCTCCCCCACTAGGACTGAGATCCGGCCTTTTTCTTCTGGAATTTTCTGAACTGGGACTGAATGGCCACCGCTGCACGCTCTGTCTCTGGGGCATCCATGTCGATGTCAAATTCTTCCTGGACTTTCTTCTGCCCATCTGTAGCAAGGAAAACACAAGCATAAGTTGATCACATAGCTGCAAGTAAGAAAGCAAACAGCATCCCTGCATAAATGAGTCTGGGTGGTCCACATCAGGTGCACAGGCAGGTGCTCTTATAGTGTAAACATGAAATGTCCCCATAGGCTTATGTGTATGAATGCTTGGCCCCCAGCTGGTGGTGCTGTTTGGGAAGGTTGTGGAACATTTAGGAAATGGAGCCTTGTTGGAGGAAGTGGATCACTAGGGGGGAGGGTCCTTGAGCTTTTATAGCCCACCCCCACTTCCTGTTTGTCCTCTGCTTCAGTGGATGTGATGTGACCAGTCAGCCTCCTGCTCCTGTCACCACACCTTTCCAAAGCAAAAGCCTGTGTGGCAGCATGGTGAAGAATTTCAACAGCTCATGTCTCTCTGAACTCTAAACTTGGACAATGAAAGCCAAGGACACACTTCCAATCTTGACACTGCGTCTAATGCTAGTTGACAGTCACAAGAGCTCAGAGCTGGTAAAGCATACTTGGAGTTTCTGCGTTATATTGCTAATGAGATTTGCTTATTGTATCCCAGGTTTTGATGGTTGCTGTTGTGCTGACCAAATGCCAGCATTTAATTGCCCACTGAGACTGGACTTCCACACATCATACACTGAATTCCTATAAGGCAAGTTCAGCGATGTGTTGGCTAAGGCAGAAGGATTTAGTCAATTCACATTGATATGATGGCTCAAGACAAGAAATAAGCCAGCATGAAGAGAAGGTAGGGTGATGGACACTTTGTGGTGTGCACTCACGGTGATGGACACCTTGTGCTGTGCACTTAGGGTGATGGACACCTTGTGCTTTGCACTCAGGGTGATGGACACCTTGTGCTGTGTACTCAGGGTGATGGACACTTTGTGCTGTGTACTCTTCATAAATTTGCAGGTCATCCTTGGACACGAATCTTGTGAATTGTCTCTGTAACATTCCAAATTAGTATATGTGCTGCCAAGGTGAACTCTGTGCTGTGTACTCTAAGCACTACCAAGGGGTGGAAAGTAAGCAAAGAAAACACTCCAGTGCAGTGAAGGCTGAAAATACGAATCATCAAAAGAATCATGGTCCTGGTCCTTTTTTAATGCAGACACTGATGCTCACTCAGGGCCCCTCCATGTGCAGAAGGCTCCTGAGGGTAACACTGAGTTAAGTAATTCATTATTCCTGCAGGGAAGCCAGGTGGCAGACTTTTTTTTTTTGTCTGTAATGAGTTACATTATTTAATCAGCAAACAATGAGTTGTTATCTCCAGTTCCCCACTGCCCCTCTTCCCCATCCCCAATCAGCTGGATATCCTCCTCCATGGGCCATCTGGATCAGTCCTTGGGGCAGGGGACCATGGATAGCCTTGGAGTCAGCCCTAGTATGTTGTTACTGAGGGGGGCCATGTCTCTGGATATTCTCCCCACCAAGGCTCTCACAATCTTTCTGCCCCCTCTTCCACTCAGTTCACTGAGTCGTGGTGGGTGAGCATTAAGGCTGTTCTATTGTTGAGATCTTAGGGGTCTCTACTTTTGCTTTAGGTTGTGTCAAAAATCATTGGTGTCTGTCTCACTGGTTTGTCCTGTGTCGACTGATTGACTGTGACTGTGGTTCACTTGTTCATCCCATCATTCTCTGCAGGGTTCCATATGGATCCTCCATGGTAGGTCTGGGGTGGCTCATCTTTTGTCAGGATGTCAGTTATTGCCCTGCAGTTCGTTGGTAGGGTTGGTAGGGTCTCTCTCTCTCTCTCTCTCACTCGCTGCATTTGCCTCTGGTGCCCTGATGTTCCATGCGGGTTCCAATCGGTAGAATCCCTTGCTGGGAGGTGTCTGGAGCTGGGAGCCTGGCTGCAGCTTGTGTCCATGGCCTGGATCACAGCTGAGAACCCTAACCCTTGTTCCCCAGGGGACACTGCGTGGCTACTAGTCCACCATGTTGAACTGGAAACCTGCCCCATTTATTTTTGGGCAGACTTTTAAAAAAGGATCACAAGTATAGCCTGAGTTAAGACCCAAACCCCTGGGTACAGGTGAGGTGGCCTAAAAGATCCCGGAGTTAGCCCAAGCCAGAGCCATCAGTAAGACCCACCTCCCCTGGGACCTGGGTCAAGAGCCTTGCTGTCACCCTGGGTTTTGATATGTAGCAGAGAGCTTGCTAGAGATGATAGGTGATGATGATAGATGGATGGTAAAATAGAAGATAGACAGACAGACAAATAGAAAGATGATAAGTCTAATAAAGATATAAGTAGATGATAGATGCATACATACATAGATGAGATGAAGGATAAATTGAGAGCTAGATGACAGATCAGAGAGATATAATAGATTTAAGGAGATAGATAATTGATAAATGCACACACATATATGGTAGCTATATAGAGATACACAGGTTGGCATGAAGGACAATCACTGTTTATTCCAGGTACGGCTTACATGACATTTCCCTTGGGGATACTTGGACACTACCAAGGAGCCTTCCAGGTACACCTTCATTGTGAAGGTGTGACACAGGCTTTGACCTTGCCAGCCTCATTAGGCTGATGGGTCTCTGACCTAAATCAAATATTTTTCTTTTCTCTGACTCACTGCCATACCCTTGGAAATAGAGCCTTTGAATGCACCACTGTCGAGGGAATGCTGGAGAGGGGTTCATCATCCATAACCCACGAGAGTCCCTACAGCAGACAGGACAATGAAAATACTTCCTATTTCATCTGGTAGCAGCTGGAATTTTGGTCCACACTGTGGGGAATACCACAGATCAGGGCCATTGGAAAGGATAGGAGGTGCCCGCAGCTCAAGCAGATACTTGAAAAAATGTATAATTAATGCAATCCCATGAGCCTCAGGCTGGAAGGTAAGGATCTGACATGCAAATGGTCCCAGCTCTGTGCTAACAGGAATAAACCTTGAGGGGCCCCCGCAACACCCGCAGCACTAAAAATTGTCATTTGTTCTGGAAGGTTTGCCTTCCAACCCTCTCCTCCCAAAGGAGGCCCCGCATAGACCGCACAGTGATGGCCAAGGGGAGACTTGCTGCAGTGCCAGGAGGCTGAAGCCTTCCTTTCAGATTAACAACGGTTCTGCCACCCACAGTTTTTGAAGGGCCTGATCCATCTTCCCCCTTCACAATAACGGGGGAAAACAATAATATTACTTTTTGACAAATGACAAATGAAGACGCAGGAAATTATGAATATTTAGGGAATACACGATGTCATAGTGGGAACGGGTCATAAAAATCAATTTTGCAATTACATCTTAAACTAATCTCCTAAGCCACAAGTGATTTATTGATCCTTCCTTCGTTTGAAAAATATTACAGTGCTTTAAGAAACAAGCACTAGATCTTGAAGGAATTGTAACTTTCTCTTTACTTTATAGTGTCCAGTGTCCTTTTAGGGAGATCTGGATTGTCACAGGAGTGGCAGTGAGCTCCTTCCACCAAGCTGGTCAGGGACGAGGGACATAAAAAGTAAGCCTATTGCAGCTGAAGAAGGACATCTCGTCAGATGTGGTGGCACCAGACTGTTGATGCCAATGAAGAGGCTGAGATGAGATGGCCCTGTGGGTTCCTGGCACCAGGATGAGACAAGTGCAAGTCACCCAGGCTCAGTACCAACAAAGGGCAGCTGGAGGAGAGGGGGAGGAGTGCTACAGCCGGAGCCTCTTCCAGCCTTGGAGCCTTCCAAGGTACCCCTGGTGGTAGTGCCAAGGACCCCGGGGAGATCTTCCCCTCTCCCTGATTCTAGAGCACAGCTGAAGCCCACTGGCACTGGGATCATTAACTGCTGATAGCAGGGAGACCTTGGCATAGTGGCTATGGAGGCTGCAGAGAGCCCTGGGGGTGGATTTCCTGCATGTGTCATGCATAGGGAGCACGCACATGTGCACACACACACACACAACACACACACACACACACAGAGAGAGAGAGAGAGAGAGAGAGAGAGAGAGAGAGAGACTGCCTCAAGTTCTTCATGGCCAGCACTACCCAGTGCTCCAATCCATTTTTTCTGTCCCTGGTTTGATCTCACTGTCCCCATCCCCTCCAGACTTGGGAAGGGAGCAACCCTGCTTGTTCTAGCCGCTCTCTCAAGGCCTGACACCAAGCAGGTGTTCAATTAGCAAATGCTGGTTGTGAGTGAATCCATCAAGCACGACAAGTGTGCACTTTTAGCCTGAGGATTAAAACAAGGAGATGCCCTCTGCACTGAGTAATTTTCAATTCTGTCACCTCTTCCTCCACTGGGAAGTGTGGCCTGAGTGAGGTGTCAAGACAAAGCCACTGTGGGACCAGCCAGAGGTTCAAGGTGTGGGGATTAAAGAGAATGTGACAGTCAAGAGTTGGCTCCAGGAAATTACTGCTTAAAGGGAATGAGAAAAGAGGGGGCATAAGAGAATGTAGGTGTCCCAGGACAGATACCAAGCGGGGGGGATCAAGAAGACCAAGGTGTACACTCACATAACTGAGCCCAGGGCTTGTGACCCAGGGAACCAGGGAGCTCAGAGTTGCAGAGAAGGCCTGGGTAGAGGCAAAAGCTTTCAAGGAACTCCCACAGAGGTTGGGCTCCCATGCCAAGGAGCCATGGGCAGGTTTCTCACCTCTACCTGCCAAAGCCCTGGCATCCACTCACATCTGGCCAGGAGATTAGTGACACACAAGCTTCATACCCCTGAATACAGAGCCCTCAGCCTCCTTGGGGTGAGACACTGACCCCTTCTAGTTTACAGACCCTCCTCAGAAGAAGTGAGGGTGTGAAATCTAAAGGAGACTCAACTTAGGGATTGTCTCTAAGCACAGTGACCCTAGACTTGGTTCTCAGCTACTCGGTTCTCACTTTTCTTTTAGAAAATAGAAGAATGAAAATCACTTCTTTCCCTAACCCACAGAGCAAGGTGGGGTAGAGGGCTGTGTAGCTGTTCCCTCCTACAGGGAAGTGGGTGGGAGAGTCTTAACAGTCAGGAAGCTAACGAAATTTACCAGGTACAGGAAGCTCATGAAAGTTACAAGGTTCACAAAACCTCTCCCCACTTCCCAAGAATAAAAAAGCAGAGAGCAACTGCTGGGGAGGGAAGGCTCTACACTGGCACTGCCTGCAAGCTGCACAGAGTGTTCCAGAAGTGCAGTTTGGATGCATCATGTTGGGATAGGCTTTTCAGCTATAGTTCACCAAGGTGGACTTGTTTCTAAAGTCTGTCCTTGGTGTCCTCTTTGGGGTGAGAAACGCAACTGAAAGCCAGGTTTGGACATTGTCTCCAACTTACTAGAAAGTTCTTAGTTACTTCATTTCTCAGTTTTCTTATTTAAAGTGTAGAAGTAAAATCTCCTCTTTCCCTATCCCCAATGTCTAACTATAAGTGAAGCTACAGTGCAAACAGTACTGGATAAGACGTGGCCAGGACTGCAAAGGCGGTGGAGGAGGTAGAGTCAGGCCAGGGTTCCTCAGCCCCAGGATCTCTGAGCCTATGTGTAGTGATGGTACCCGGTGGTCATTTGTTCCTTAATCCAGAAAAAGAGGGACACATCTCATCCTAACCACCTTCATGGTTACCCTGGGCAGCTTGTTACAAGAACAACTCCAGCTGAGTGATACAAGCCATGGAAGATACACTCAAAACATATTTTAAAAGGGACCATGCAGGGCATGGCGGTGGCACACTTTAATCCCAGCATGCAGGAGGCAGAGGTAGGAGGATCGCCTTGAGTTCAAGGACAGCTCATGGCCTCATTCCACCATGAGGCCCAGCTAGGAAGCAACGCTGTCCTGGTCAAGTGTATACTCCCACTACTACATATAATTCTTATGCTACTTTCCCGAAATGCTGCCTTTTCCTTGTAGAAATCAAGGCAAGAAGAGGCTTTCTGCCAGTGTGCTAGATCTTGTCATGGTAGTGTTCAGGAACCCCTCTTAAAGATCTAACTGTAGTCACAGACTTTTCTTGAGCATGAAACAGAACCTTCCTCACATACCTTAGTGGATTCTCTTGAACAGATAATTTGATGGGCAAAGTTAAAGAGAGTTCTAGGCCCCAAAGTGAAGGAAATGCTACCAGACGAAGACCACACCAAGGGAACACTGCAAATCTTTGATAGTGTTATGCAAATCCCTAGGACAGACTGCAGCACCATCTGCATTCATCTGTTCCTGCGTGGAAACCAAGGTCCGTACATCAGTCCCCAGACCCTCAGCAGGTACTGGCTGCACATCAGGGTTAGTCTGCTTTGGCCATAACCAAATACTTCAAACCAGGCAGCTCAGACAAGACAATTGTGTCCTTCAGTGTGGAGGTAAAAGGTTGAGATGGAGTATTGGCTGGGAGGGTAGCTCCTGGCCTCTCTCCTATGTCTTCCCATGGTGAGGCACACGTGCCTGGTGTCTGGATATCAGAGTTTCTCTTAAAGGACCTCAGATCTACTATATTAGCAGTCATTCTAATGGTCCCATTGACTATTAATACATCTTTAATGTTGTATACCCCACATTGGAGGTATAGGATATTAGTGTTTCAAGTTGGGGGAGAGTCATGGCTCAGTCCATAAGAGGACCTAACTAATCTTTTTTAGATTTTCAAGGAGTCTGAAGTTCTTGCAGTGTCTGACTTCAGCACCCATGTGTGAGACTGCAGAAAGCATTCAAAGCCCCATCTTACAGGGCTCAGAGAGGATGATGTTTCAACCACAATCACCTCGTGGACATTGGCCAGGGCTGATTTGGAATCCAGGTCTTGCTCCAAATCCTATGGCTGTTCTGCAGTGTCTCACTACTGTCTGCTCTTTAGATGTGGGTTGGATGATGGACCTCTGCATGGACCAATTAGCAAAGCTTCGGGAAACGTCGTGACTTCAAGGGTCCCAGTCTAAATACACGATGCCATCAACTGGCTTGAAAACTCCACTGGTTAAATAGAAGAAGAGATAGAGCACAGGAGAAATAGAACACAATCCATGCCAGATTCGTTCATGCAGCCGCCGGCATGGAATGAGCGGTCCCTGTTCAAGGGGGTGGGAAGCAACAGAGAACAGCCTCCAACCCCTGCTTCCCAGAGGAAAGTGGAAAACAGTTGGGTAATGGATTAAAAAGTAGAATTTTAGAGTCCAAAAACTGAGCAGGGTGCTGACCGAAGCAGGGGAGGGAGAGGGGGAGAGAGAGAAAAGAGAGAGGGGAGAAAGAGAAAGAGAGAGAGAGAGGTGGGTGAGCCACTAGAAAGCGGCTGAGGGAGGGACAGTTGCCAACAAGCGCTCCAGCCTACCTCCTGCAGAGGACAGGAGGATCAAGGGTTCTCCACAGCCTAGAAACAGCACTGTCTGATAAATTGTTATTTTTTAAATATTTTATCTATTTGCAAGCTAAGAGAGAGAGAGACAAACAGGGAGAATGGGCTTGCCAGATCCTCCAGCTGCTACAAAGGAACTCCAGATACATGTGTCACTTTGTGCATCTGGCTTTACACGGGTACTGGGGAATCAAACCCAGGTTAGTAGGCTTTGCAGGCCTTAATAGTTGAGCCATCTCTTCAGCTTCCTGATAAGCTTTCTTATTCTCCCTGCATTCGCAATCTAGGTAGCAGACTGTGAATAATTAATATAAAATCCTGGGAAATTAACAGCCCTGAAAAGTCATCCAGAGCATGACAGAGCTATTCAGGGATCCTACAACAGCCCAAGACAGGAGAGTTTTTAAAGCATAAAATTTTAAAATATATTAAGGGATGGGATATATGGTGCTCAGTGGTGGAATGATTGCTAAGGATACACAAGGCTCTGGGTTTAATTCCTAGAATTGAAAAATAAAATACACGTGCACACACACATAGATTAGACTCTGTGCTGGAAAAAGGGAACTCTAAATATATTTCTCTCCAAGTTTATGACGATGCACAATCATTGTTTTGTGGTGCTAGCAATAAGTCAGGAACAGAGCAGCTTTCAGTTGTAACACACCCCCCACCACAGGCACACACACAAACACACACACACACACACACACACACACACACACACACACACAAAGGGCAAAGGCTTCCATTTACATATTCACAGCCCTTCATAGTTTGAGATTTATTTGATAGAAACAAATTACCTCCTGAGGCCTAATCCTGCAGATCAGAATTTGTGCATAAGCAGTAAATTGGGATATAATTGTCCTGAGTAGGAGTGTTTCTTCATTAGGAGTCGAAGCACAGAGCGTACTATAAAAGGACCAAAACTTTAGCACGCTAGAAAGAAATAACAGTCATTTAACTTAAGTATGCCTTGCAAGTGGGATATCTGAGTGCCAAGGTTGGCAGAATGTCCTACGTTCTTTCAAAGTAAAATATATACTTTAAAAGAATTAACATGTATTACTTGTATTGCCCTTAATATAATTAAGCTAATCCACACAGAGCACTTGGGGGGCCTCTGAGCTGCGTGCGGGTCCACACCTCTTTCACATCAAGGCTACACATGTTAGCCAGGGTGTGTGTTCATTTCCGAGGACCCAGACCTTGTCCATGGGGCAGTGACAGCCCAGGAGACGGGCAAAGAAAACCCACATAGGGATTGGAATTTTTATACCTTTAGCCTGGGGTTGGATCAAGGCATACCCAGAGAAAAAGGGAGCCAGTGCAGGGGGAGAAGAGGTCAATTCTTTCAAAAAAAAAAATAATAAAAAGAAACATATACATAAGTGCCTCATAATGTGGGCATACAGCATCATAGTTTTATGAAATGCCTAGTAAAAAACCAGACAATGTGTTCTTTTAAAAGCTGGGATCAAGGCACATGGAAGGCCGCAGTGTCCTTCAGGGGGGACATTACTGGGCCAGGAAGGGTTGCTCCCTTGCTGGGCAGAGGTGGGATCGTTGTTGCCTTTGGGGCTCCCCATGACTGCCTCTGCGTTTGTTTGCACACAAGCTGCTGATGCGGAGAATTGCGATTTTCTAGGTCTCAGCCAAGAGGCAGAGATTAATGCGCAAGGTCAGGTGTTAGCTGCAGCAGACAAGGGGACTTTCTGCATCCGAGCCATTCTCCAAATCACATAAAAACACAGCTCTTCTTCCTTCCAACTCCCTGCTCACTATGTTGGCCCCTTCTTTGGTACGTGAAGCTTCTCCCAAGGGAGTCCAATGCTCATTTGTCCTAAAATAGAGACATCTTGAGACCCACAGTGTGGTCTGTGCAGCTCGGGTTCAGGAGAGCAGGAGGACCTAATTTGGTCAGATGGAAAGGACAGTTTACTACAGGCTTCTAGCCCCGTCATCCTGTCTCTGGCTCTGTGGAGCTGTGTCCAGCTGACATACACTGGGGTAGGGGGGTTAAGCAACACACATTTATTGTCCCTCATCCCTGGAGTCGAGGTCAGGGCAGTGTGGGTTTTCTCCTGAGGCCTTCCTGACATGTCGATGGCTCCTTCCTGTGCCCTCATGGGATCAGTCTCTGCGTGCCTGTGTCCTGATCTCTTAGGAAGACACCTCATAGGCACCTGATATTACCTCAACTGCCTCTCTTAAAGAGCTTCTCTCTGCATACAGTCTGAAGCGATGGAGGTCAGAACAAGCCATCAGTCAGAAAGGAGTGAAGGAGAAAGCAAAGACCACAGAAAGGAGTAATGAGAAGGAGCTTGACGAGTAAGGCCCGGAGGCCCAGCTCCCAAGTTGGTGATGGCCTGAAGCTTTGTTCTTCCTAGGACTGGACATGGGGGGACAGGAATCTTGACTGGGTTTTCTCTGAGCACGGGCACAGGGACAAAGACTCCATGTGCACTGATTAGGCAAAGTGTGCAGGGCTCCTATTTGAGAGCCATGCTATTATATATAATTGTATATATATACAATATATATCCAATTTCTGATAGGGACAGTCAATTCTTCATGGCATTAAACCTTTGAGAAACCCAATTTTGCTGCGCAGGGTGATACACGCTGCTCATCTCAGCTACTCAGGAAGCCAAGACAGCAGAATTGAAACCTCAGGGTTTGCCTGGGTTAAAGAGTGATTTCAAGGCCAGCCTGGGTTACTTAGTGAGACCCTGGTTAAGAGAGAAAGTAAAACGAGGGTTAGGTGTATAGTTCAGTGATAGAACATTTGCACAGATTCCATCCCTAGTGTGTACGTGGGGGAATATTTTACAGAAATTCTCATCTTCTCCAGCAACTGCTTTGGGTGTTCTTCCTGAATGTGGCCTCTCACTTGACGGGACCCCTCCCCTCCAAAGCAGCATGAATTGCTCCTGCAGTGCTGGGACACACAGGAAACCAGGACGGTGCATTTTCCAACCAGGCTGCAGCTAACTCCTTTCTTTCTGCGTCAGGTTCATTTTTTAATTCCTTTCAGAATCTTGTAGCTTTCTTTGGCATAGTCTGGTTTTCTTGGGCAGGCTTTCAACAGGGCCTTTGGAGACACCCTCTCTTCCAAACTTCCCAATGCCAGTCTCAAAAGAAAATGCTGAGCAGCCCCCAAGAACCGCACAAGCCCCTCATGATCCAGAGGAAGAAAAGCCCAACATGACAGGTTAAAGTCACCTGAAAGGACCTCCGTGAGCCTCATTAATGGAAACATGGACCTAGGCCCACTGGAGTTTTCCCTACCCTCTTCACTGCTTATCTCAGAGAGAAGTAGACATAAAAGGGAGAAAGGCAGAAACCGGGCAAATGGGGTGCATGCCAGGACTCTGAGTAGAGGAAAGTGATGGTTCATCAAGCCTGCTCTAAATGCTGGAAAGAAAGGGCAGCATGCACACACAAAAAATCATGCCCGCATGCCAGACAAAGCCCAGGCTGTTCTCAATGCCCGGATCTGAGCCTTTTCCCTTCACTCTCTCCATTTGTGGCTGCCTGATTAAAGCACCTTCTAGAAGCAGTTCAAGTGCCTGGCTTCATCCCTGGCTGATAAGGCGTTGTTTGTTCTTCGTGGTCCTCTCTGTCAGCCAAGTCGAACTCCTATCTCCCAGGACACCTTCCTCCCCAGCTCTTCAGCCCTGCACCTCTAATCCAGGATGACAGCTGCTTTGCTTTGCATATTTTCAAGAATGACTGTAGAGTCTTTTTGGAAGCAATTGGATGGGCCGTTGTGCGTGAAATTTGACTTCGGGTGCAAATCTCTGATTGGAGTCTTAAAAGGGGGTCTATGAGGCAGCCAGAGCTCATCTTGGGTCCAGCCAAGCTGAATCAAGATGCACACTTCCCAAACTCACCCCAGGCCATCCACAGGCCTAGGGTCCCCTGCTACACCTCACTCTACATGTGTGGAGAGAAAACAGAAGGCAGAAACGGGCATCACTGTAGAGACTTCTGCCTTCTGCATACATTTTAAAATGCCCTTAAAGCAATGAACATGGAAAAATTGTGTAAGAATCCCGAAGGGCAGTGTCAAGATTTGCATAAGGCCCATTAATATGCATTTGTCTAAACAAAGCTGTGTACTGAGTGCCAGGAGCTGCCCAGGGCAATTAAACCACACACTCTGGCTTCCTGAGCCATAGCAGGCCTCCGCTGTCCCCTTCTTCCTAGATCTGTGAGGACATCACATCTGACCTCCATCTTCTCTTACAAAATGGCTCCGTCGTGGGCTGGAGAGATGGCTCAGGAAAGGCCTTTTGCTTGTTCAATTCCCCAGCACCTACATAAAGACAGATGCACAAAGTGGTCCATGTGTCTAGGGTTCATTAGTGGTTGTAGTAGGCCCAGGAGTGCCCATACTCATTCTCTCTCTTGTGCTCTCTCTCTCTCTCTCTCTCTCTCTCTCTCTCTCTTAAATAAATAAATAAATAAATAAATAAATAAATAAATAAATAAATAAATAAATAAATAAATAAGGCTCCATCTTACCAGCCCAGAGGAAGCACTGGCCAAGTGTCTGGACATCCAGTAGAGAAAATCACCTGGAGCACGAGCCCTGTTCTACTTTGCAGGTATAGATAGGGGTCCAGATAGTATTCGATAAAACTTAAGAAGAAATGAAGTCAAGTGCTGCCACTCTGGACTAGGTAGCTGAACCATCTAGAGTACCTGCACCCTGAAAGATTAATAGCACATTTTAGATTTAGCTTTAAGGGACATACAACAATGTTTTGATAACCAGTTCTAGGAAGGCATGCAACAGTCCTTTCCTGGGGTGACAAGTGCGAATCTCCTGGCTTCTTTTATACTGTGAAGGTGGACGGACCCTGAGAGATCTCAAAAAACAGGCTGCTTAAGGCATTCTTTAACCTTATCTGGCATTATCTACAGGACAGACACCTGTCTGTGATGGGTGCCATCAAAACCTCTTCTTCAAAGAATTCTTATAGTCCAAAGATACAGCAGTGTATGCTTATTCCTTTGAAAAATTCCAGATCAGAGAGAAATTCCCAACATCAGGCAATAGACTCCAAAGCTCTATCATTAAAAATGTTTTAACCCATGATTTTTTTCCAAATGACTGTGAAAATGTCATCCTTTGAAGCATTCTGTTAACAGAGATAGTAGGAGTCTTTCTGTCTGCAGGACAATGTAAGCACTGATAACAACCACATTGGACTGCATGTGCTCTAGAGAATTTGAACAGAAACCAGGAAGGGGTGCAATCTAGACAGAATGCTAAAAATAAATAAATAAAAGCATCTGACATTAGTCTGTAACAGAATGGAAGCCTCTCCCAGGAGCGGCCACATCCGACCTTTCACTGGAATCATTTTGAGCTGAGCGAAGGAAAGGTTCATCAGGGAGTTATATTTCGCCAGCTGTGAATGACCAGACTGACCTTAATGGGCTGTTTCTGGTTCAGATTCATAATTGGCAAGACTTTGTGGTTTTGTTCAACTTTGTGATGTGTGAGCTGAATAAGACTAAACACTATTATCTGCACACGGCTCACAATGTCTTCTAAACCTTATCTAATTCTCCCACAGATGCATCTAGCTGATAATTTGAAAATTACACTTCTGCTCCTTCACACATGGCCATAATTTAAGGTGTCAATAGAAGAAGCAAGTGAGAAGTTTTCAGCCAGTAGCTAACTCGGTATCAATAGCCATGGAGCTGGGGAGGGTCAGAGTTGGTCACCTCAAGCATGTTTCTAATAACACATAGAGTCAACAGCCTTGCCTGGGCCCACAGGAAAAAGAAAATTTGCCAGAAAATTGCAAAAGAAAATTGGAATACTTAGGTCGCAAAAATTGCGGAAATAATTCAATTTCAAGTATACCAACTACTGCCAAGGGACACTACCCACCTCTACCTGATGTGTTTACACCTGTGCTCACCTGAAATTACTCACAGGTCCAGAGCCACCTTGGAAACCACATGCATCTTGTGGTACTATGCAGAAAAAGAAACCCTCCTTCCATATTCAGCAATCAGCTGGTGGGATTTTTTTCGAGGTAAAGGATGGAATTTCCCCATTTTCATCCTTTTCTTGAAATAGTTCTTTCCAACAAAATAAGTATTTGTTATCACATGCTGACAGCCCGTCACAGCCTCATGCACAATCAATCCATCCCTTGAACTTTTCTTTCTCCACCAAGGAAAAAAAAAGCATTGTATTTCTCTTTTGGACCCATTGTCAATATTCTCTTGTTGCATGCAAAAAAAAAATATCAAAAGTAGACAAATATTGTAGAGTTTTCCAGAAAAAGAGCCAGCCAGCCACAGAATGATAAAAGTCAGAGTGAGACAGGGGATGACACACGAAGCCAGCGAGAGCATGGTTCACTGCAGGAGAAGCAGGAGCCTGAGGCCCAGTGGCACGGGAAAAGAAATGTCAAGATACCCATAACCCATTCCTCCAGGAGCAAACCAAGAGGCATATGGAATATTCTGGTCAGGTTTCCGAGACAATCAGGCTCAGGGCACTACGTCAGGGGAATAACCAGAGAAGACAGAGAAATCTAGCTGCCATCTGCCAACACGCCCCTACACTAGATAAGCCAGAAAAGGTCTGGTGCCAAACCTGGCTCTATTTCCTTCTGAAAGTCTATGAAGCAACTGTGGAATTTAGCACTGTCTGGGCAGACCATTTAGAGCACTGTCCGTAACCAGCAAGTGCCTTATAATCGGAAAAAAGAGACTTCATGGGCCATTTCTGTTGCCTCAGCCCATTTTCAGAGCGCACTATAAAACCTCACTTTGTTTTATGGGCTGGTGGGAGATTGCACTTTGCTGAACGATCATCAATTCAAACTGCCAATGGGGTTTATGTCTGCATTGGAACCCTGCAACTAAATCAAGGAGAATCAGGGTGTCATTGTGGTCTGAACACTTCAAAGTGAGTCCTGTCACTACATACAGAGCCTCTGCCTGGCTCAACCCCTGGGTCATTCTTCCTTCGCAAACCTTCAAGGTATAAGGTATAATTCACAACAAATGAAGCCCTTCTCCTCTTTGCTTCACGGTGGTACAAGAAAAAAACAATTCCCTTGGTGACATGATGAAGGGAGGAATGAGATTAAGGAATATGTGTTTACTTCAGAGAAGGGCTGGAGAGATGACTCAGTGGTTAAGGCACTTGACAGCAAAGCCTAAGGACTGGGATTCAAATCCCCAGTACCAATGTAAAGCCAGATGCACAAAGTGGTACATGACTCTGGAATTCGTTTTCAATGGCTAGAGGCCCTGATGCAACCATTCTTCCTACCCTCTTTCTCTCCTTCTCTCTCCCTGTCTGTCTGTCTCTCTTCCTTCTCTCTGCTTGCAAATAAATAAATAAATAAATAAGAAAAGAAAATGACCATTCCTCATGTTTTTAAGCAACTGATCTTGCAACTGGTTAATTCAAAGTTCCAAGGCTCAGGCAGCCAAGGGAAGCCTAAAAGAAAGTTAATTAGTTCCTTGGTCCTCCCAAGGAAGGCAGAGGTCCATGTTATCACCTGTTTTCTGAACGGTAGGCTGGAGCTCAGGGCCGAATGCACCCCAGCTTAATGTCAGATTATTGTCACACACCGAGGCAGGACAGCAGCTGGTGGTCCCACCCCTCCCACCCTCGCTGTGGAACAACACAGCTGCACATGGCACCCACTCACCCTGCCGCTCCCTCAGTGAGAGCCTGGGGCTCCCTGTAGGCACAGGGGGATATAGCCTTTCTAGAAACCCTCGCGAGCACACCCCACCCAGCTCACCAGATATAATACAGCATGTCCAGTAAAATTTGAATTCCAGATTAAAAATGTTCTCAATATAACTATATACCAAATACTGAATGGGATATATCCTAGAAGAGTTTATTATTTACCTGAAGTTGAAGTGATTGCAAATATTGTATTTGATTTGTTAAAGCTAGGAACCCTACATCTCTGCAAAGCTGATGCAGCACAGCTATGCTATTCAACAGGAGGCCAAACCCTGATTAACCATCCTTGACATCAGGGGACTCTGGCTCCTCCCCTTGAAACACACCTTTGTAAATAGTCCCTTCGCAGTCAGTGCTCTTGAAATTATCCATTCAGAGCACGCCCTCTGTGTCCAGCCAGGACCTTAACAGATGTGTTTGCCATTACAGTTTCTCTCTAGCATTGCTCTCTTAAAGTATTCCATCCCCACCAGTTCTCACTGAAGAGCCTAGCACATAGTATATGATGAGGGAATGAGGGAGGGAAGAGAGGAGAAGAGAGGAGGGGAGGGGAGAGGGGGAGATAAAAGAAGGAGGTAAAAGGAAGGGGAGAGAGAAGAGGAAAGAAAAGGAGAGAAGGAAAGAGGAGAGGAGATGAGGATGAAGGGGGAAGAGGCAGAGGGAGAGGAGAAGCTAGATCCCATGCATAGAGCCAATGGCCTGTTAGTTTACATCCAGACATGATATTCTCATAAGCAAACAATAGGAAATAACCAAGGATGAATGAGGGAGGGAGGGAGAGAAGATGGTAAGCCCATGAGAGAAGGGATGATCTGTGATCAATGTCCCCAGAACTAACAGCTGAAACAGAAGGCTCTCCCTTGGTCCCAGCTTAGCTGGGCAAGTCTCAACTGGAGTCCCCTGTGCAGCTGTAGGCAAGGCTCCCAGCCTGGGCCACCTGAAGGGTGCTTCACCCCATGCCTGGTCCTCAACCTCTTTGCATGTGGCTCCTCCAGTGGCCAGTTGGATCTCCTCAGGGCTGGACTTCTTATCTAGACAGTGGTGTCTTCTACAGGGAAGTAGATGCTGGAATGTTTTAAGGTCAGGCCCCCAAACTAACATGCCTCCACCTTGCTACCTTCTTTTTGTCTATGGAGTCACAGAACCTGCCCAGACATAAGAGAAGGGAGATGAGAACAACTTCTCCAAGTGTCAGAGGGTTGGTAGACATCTTTAACCCATCACAAGGTGTAAGCCAAAGTAGGAAACCACATAAAACCATGACCCCAAAGCAAGAAACCACAGAAAACCACAACTCATTTTGAAAGGGATCCAGGAACTTCAGCCACACATTCCAAAGATAAGAAAAATAAACACATCGCAAGTTTTATGTCCCTCACTTGGGAAATTAATGAGAATCCAGTTGCCTTTCCCTTCTCCATCCATCTATCTTTACATTTGGCTGAATGTACACCTGTGTTAAGTGCTTCTCTTAGCTTCTTGGGTGGGGGGGGATCTCTCATCTGAAGCTCCCTTTAAGCTTAGGAGTAATATGCCCCTTGTCAGGGAGGGTTGGGGAGCTTTCGTAGAGCTCAACCTGGCCTTGAGCTGTCAGCCCTGGGGTGCATCAAGGATCAGAGAATCAGTATGGAAACCCCTGACATTCTCGACTTCCTTCAGAACCCAGCAGCCCCCAGCCTGCTTGCCTTGCCTGTCTGGCCCTCTAAGTAGCTCCTTCACTATGGCACACTGCCATTGGCTTGTTTGGTGTTTGGTTTTTTGAGACAAGGATTCATGTAGTACAGTTGGTGACATTTTTGCAGATGCAGACCCTGGGGGGGGGGGCCTGGCAGTTTCACGGGCTCTCAAGGGTCTGGCTTCTGTGAGTGGAAGTGAGTGATGTGGAGGTCACAGGATAGCCTTAGATGGGGTATCATTCTTCAGGTACTGTTAACTTTTTGTTGAGACAGGCTCTCTCATTGGCCTAGAACTCACCAACTAGGCTCCACTGGCTGGCCAGAGCCCCAGGGATCCACCTGTCTCTGCCTCCCAGCACTGGGATCGCAAGTGTGTGCCACCATGCCCTGTTCTCTTCCTGTGGGTTCTGGAACTTGAACTCAAGTCCACATGCTTGCCAGGCAAGCACCTTGCCCACTAGGTCATCTCCCCCAGCCCCTTAGATTTGAACTTCTTGAATTGTGTATCTTGGTGTGATGTTCTGCCTCACATGAATGACAATCTATTCTCACACTCCACCTCAGGTCTTCAAGTTCATTGTTCAAGCTACGAAGTTTCCAGTTATCTGTGTTGAACCAAGACAGCCATGCCATGGGTACAAGTTCTAGAAAAAGCAGAGACTCGGAAGTCAACGATGCATTCTTAATTACTTTTTTAAAAAATAAAGCTTACGGTGTCCAGGGCCTGTGCACTCCGACCAGGTAGCAGGGAATACTGGGGAGATGCAAGATCCATCAGTAAAAGAAAAGGCAGCCAAATGTACCACCTCTACCGCATGTACTGGGGTCCAGAAGAAATGGAGAAGGAAGCAGCGACATAATTATTGCTCCCAATACTAGCCTGACATCTACATCCAGAAAAATAGCCACAAACACTGTGGTGAACAGAAACTCATCACCACAGAAATACAGAGGCTGCTGAGAAGTTAACACCAACTGATAACACACGTGCCAAGCTCAGGGACTGACTTGGAAGAGGGGGTGAGAAGATTGTAAAAGTCACAGGGTGGCTCTGCCCTCCCCCCCAGAGACAGAGACTCTAATTACCCTGCAGTGAATACTGATAACCCCACTGAGGAGGGCCCTCAAGGAAATGGGATGGGGAAGGGACATACAACAACCTGTGCTAGAATATAATTAATTCATAAAAAAGACTATAAAAATAAAAATAAAGCTTGTATGTAAAGCCCAGCACAGGCCAGTCATCAGGGCTGTATGCAGAGCCTTTGTTCACCGGGTGAGGCTCAATGCCCTCTTACTCATTTTTTAATAAGGAATGGACCTGTGTTTTTCATTTCTCAATGGGACCTATAAAAATGTCACCATCCTTGTCCTTCATGAACATTGAAAAGCAAGAGTGCTCGCAAACAGAACTATCGGGAATGAGTTCATTGGAATTGTTTTCTAGAAGGGAGTGGACAGTAAATTGCTCTAATCTCTAGGTAGACTCGTGCCGCATGGTCTCCACGGCCTCTGCTCTCTGGATACCACGAGTAAGCAGGGTGGACTGTCCACACCTGCCACCAATAAGGAAAAGCCACAGTGGGTATCCGGTGTCAAGGGCCAGTGTGCTGGGCTAAGTTACCATGCAGGAGCAAAGGAATCCACGGTCGATCTCATCTTGAAGTCATTCGTAAAAAAAGAGGATCACCGTGAACTTTGCAATCAGCCTGCCGAAAGCAAAGGAGCATTTGTCACTCCCTAAAAGGAGACCTCCTTTGAGGGGAGAATAAGAGATAGTAGTGGAAGGAAATACAAAGAATTCAGCCACTGAATAATCATGATTAATTAGTATTGATCAGAAGATTTAATTAGTATTGATCAGAAACACAGACTTGTTCCTGATTAAGAATGCTTAGGGAAACGGATTGTTCAGTGGCATTCACATTTGCTCCAAACACTCCCCAGGGACTGTTGCTGTCCCCAAAGGTGTCCTAGAGAGTCTTGTACTATGTGAGTAGCTTCTCCCCTGGAGCCTGAGACAATTTCCATGGTTGTTCTGAGGATCCCCTGGAGACACTCAGGTGTGGGAGGGCAGCCATCCTGCCCTTCGTGGTTTAGACAGCTGACAGCAGACCTCCCCACCACGTGAGCCTCAGTATTCCTGCAGACCTTTCTAATCCCCGCCGAACCTCACTAGCATGGGACCCACAAATTTAAATCATCTCATCACGCACCCCAGGCTGCAATGCAAGCTGCTTCGCCCCTCCAGAGAGCTGCTTGCATTCAAATCAATCCTTGAAATAAGATTATGACTGCAACATGTTTTCAAGCACATGAAGGTCCCACTTCCATGCAAACAGAGGCCCTGATGTAGACAGACCTCCTGCACGGGTCCAGCAGCCCACATCAAACTCGTGCTGTGACTCCATGTCACCAAGAAAAGCTAAGATGTTTGCCTAACCTGAGAAATCAGGAGGACGGGGTGGCCAAATCCTCCAGGGCCAGCTCTAGACTTTGACCAATGTGAAGGCTCTCCTGTTAGCGCCTCTGTCTGCTCAGCTCTCCCAAAACCACCTTCTAGTTCACTGACAGAGGTGGTGCCCGACTCCAGAACGACAAATAAAAATGTCCACTAAGACATTTAAATTATTGTATTTTTCTGTTTTGACAAAATGATTGATAGGCAGACCTAGAGGCCTTCCTGTCTCCTGTTTGGGGTAGGATTCCAAAGGACAGAGGTCAACATTTCCAAATCCATTCCAAGTTCAAGCTAGAAAGGAAAATATGCAGCAGCGTATTTAAGACATAATTTATAACTTCAGATTTTCACTCAGGTGTATGCGGCTTCTCCATATGTGGTGGGGTGTAATAATTCTGTCCTCACCTGATGCAATCCAACATTCAATGCCAAAAGTGAGGAAGTAGAACAATAGGAGGGAGGGAGGAGGAAGAAAGCAGGAGGAGGAGGGAAGGAGAAGAAAGAAGGAGGGGAAGAGGAAGGAAGAAGGGAGAAGTGAGGGAAATGGAGATAGGGAAGTAAAGGAAGAATAGAGGAGAAGAAGACGTGAGGGGAAGTGTGGATGGACCTTCAAACAGATGTGTGGATTCCATGATTTAATTTTAAAATGAGTACAGCGAGACCTGTCATTCGTCTGAGAACACACATCCTGCCAGGGCCTGGTTGGCTACATCCATACTGACACTATGATTCCTGGGGGAGCCAAGATTCAGGTCTGTGAACCCCATCCTGTCCCATGGGCTCAGATCACAGTTTCTGAACACCCAGGAACGTGGGAGAGAGTTCAACCTGTGGTGCTTGAACTGCAGACTAAACACTTAAAGCCTTCTCCTCTTTCTGCACACGACTTCTGGAAGGTCCTGATTGCACTATGCCAGGGGCTTTGCCAGAGACCCACCTCACAAGGCTGCTGTGGCTCATATTCAAATAGAAAGGCAGTGTGGGGATATTCTTAGCCTGGGCCAATCTGTATGGATTGTAAAGAATTATGACAGGCTAGGGAGATGGCTCAGTCAGCCAAGCACTCGTCATGCAAACATGAAGGACCTCAGTTTGCAATAGCAGAATCCAGGTCAAGAAATCAGGTGTGGTAACATGCTCTTATAGTCCTGGCACTGGTGGAGGGGAAAATCCCTGGAGCTCCATGACCGGCCAGTCTAGCCAACTTGGGAAATTCCAGGCCAATGAATTTATCTAGGCAAAAGTGGACAGTGTCTGAGAGATGATGGTGGAGATGGTCCTCTGACCTCCACAGACACATGAACACATGTACATCTGCACACACTCGAACAAGCATGCACACATACACACAGAAGAACTCCGATCAGAGGCAAACCCCGATGTCTACATCTGTTAACTACACTACAGGTGTGTTTGCTCCATAGTCAGAAGGTCAGAAGCATTGTGAATATCCACTGATCAAAGTCACTATAACCCAAAGGGCAAAACAGTTTAAAAGTTGCTTATGACTCAGATTGAGAGTGATAAATTCACTATCAGTATTAATCACTAAAATAACATTCACAGGAATCTGTCGCTTGTGGGACTTTATCAGATAGAGGAGCTCTCATGGGGCAGACTTGTCTGGAGACCCTGATGGGTTAAAGGCCTCTGAGTAAGGAAGCAGCTCCAACGCCACTCTCCCAGTCTGGATCAGTGTTAGGGGCCACCTGTGTTCCATCTCTTCCCTCTGCAATACAGATTCTAAAGAGGGCTTGGAGCCACAAAAAGGACTCCCTCTCCTGTTTCAACCACTCTTATTTCATTTTTTTGATTGCTTCAATTAGAAAAGAAGAAAACAGAGAGAGAGAGAAAGAGAGAGAGAGAAAGAGAGAGAGAGGATCCCATGTGGAGACCAGAAGTTTTTCATTTTCCACTGTGCAAATGGCATGCATAGTAGGTCTTGCAATCTATGAATTTGGGCCCAAGCTTCCAGGGCAGCTTTCATTGCAGGATCAGGGACAGATTTAAGGCTCCGTGGTCTGGGAAGCATCACACATCCTGGAGATTGATAACCTCAGGGAAGTGAGCTTTCCACAACCAGGTGCAGCTCATGAATCTGCAAGCAGTGTGTTGGGATGCTCGTCGTAACTCCCTGTTTTCAGTTGTCTCTGCCCCTTTCACAGAGGCACAGTAAGTTCTCCTGCAAACTCTTGAGATGTGTGTGGACTCGGCATTCAGCCTTGGTGTAGGATAGAGCTCAGATCCACACTCTTTTCAGACACCCCAGGCTGCTGGCTTTTCCTTGTTTCCTCTAGCTTAGGGCTGGACCCATCACTACATTCCTTCCCAGGGTTACGGGAGGGCATGGGTTCTAAACATCACCTTCCATGACAGCCACTGTGGGCATACGAGCAAGGTCACCCAGGCGACATCTTCTGCCAATACTGTCCTTGTCTTCTGAGCAGAGGAATGGGCCCTCCATCATCCCTTGTGCCTGGTACAACATAGTTTCTTTCTCATTTCAATGCCCATCCCCACCCCACACACTTGCAGATCAAAGAGTAACAGATTTAGCAGATCCGAAGCACAATCGGCCCACAGCAAGGTGTGGGTCTTGACAACTCATCACGTCCTCAAACGAAGGAAAGGCTGTTGGTGATGAGGCAACAGAGGAGGGATGGTGATGTGATCTCAGAAGACACACTTGAATTTTACTTTACATTTGAAAAATCAAACTAAGTTTAATGATAGTATATATATATATGTATATATATATATATCTGTCCTTAGACAACCTCTCTCTCCACCTACTTGATAGCAAAAAATAAGAAAATTTCTCTGTGTATGTGTATTTGTATATGTATGTATATATACCAGCGGGTCTATTTCCACAAAAAGTAAAATAAACCCACACTCCGATGGCTTGGATTTTATTCAAAATAGGAAGAGGATAGAAGCTGGTATAATGTTGCATCTCATTCATTTATTACTTTAGTAATTTTTTTGCTGGCGTATATGTGTGTATGTGGCCATGTGCTCACCTGAAGGCGGGGTGGTGGCCAGAGAACATCCGGTGCCCTACTTCACCATTTTACCTGTTTATACTCTGAGCCAGAGTCTCTTACTGATATCACAGCTTGTTGCTTGCAAGCTCAGGCAATGCCCTGGCTTATGCTTCCCTTTGCAGGACTGGAGTTACAGGCACGCCAGGCCATACCCAGCTCCTTATGTGGGTTCTGGAGATTCAAACTCCGGTGGTTTCAGAGCTGCTCATATCCTCATGCTTGTTTGGGAAGCATGCTTAACTGCTGAGCCATCGCCCTTGCATTTCTCCTGCATCTAATTCTTAACAACCTTAGAATCGTGCCAAATCTCACATTCTCCCAACAGTCTGCACGGCTACTAGAAACATCTCAAATCACACAACTTTTTGCCCAAAGAGGAGACAGGCCTGTTGGAGCCTGAGGTTGTACGATGTCACCCAAAGAAACTCCAACCCCAGTGGGGTCCACAGGCAGCCTGACAGCAGGATCTCTATACAGAGCACAGAACTATACCTGAACTGGGGGTCCTTGCTTGAATCAGATGGGTTTATTTGCCTTACACCCACAAAAAAAGAGCCCTCTGGAAACAAATGCATCACAACTCTAAGCCATGAGAAATCCTCCCCGGTTTTAGAAATTCAGTTTAGCTTGGGTAAGCAGCGAGCCCATCCGGAGGTATATTATTCATAAACCTTCCTTCAGGTTGGAAGAAAGCTGCTATCTACTCAGCACTCCTCTACTTCCGCACATCAATAAAGAAATTTAACCCCCGAGTCTCTCTAGGTGACCAGCATCAAGATACATGAAGCTTCTAGAAAAATTAGTCTTGCAAAAAAGAAAATGTGATTGTGTCCAAACTAGTAATTAGTAATGAGTAATGAGGATTTAGAAGCTGAACTATATCTACAAACGTGTTTGAATTTAATTTGACTGTCTAGACCTGATGAAGAGATTTGTCGCTGGAGCTATGAACTATTGTTTCTCTCAACTGGAAAGTTACTTCAAGAAACAATTCCTGGGCCTGACTCAGCAGACAGCATAAGCTCTGTTCATACAGCCATGGAAATCTCTGATCACCTAGGTTTTAATACATTTATTTATTTTATAATTAATATAGATAATCTTTCATTTCACTTTTTTTTTACAGTGTTAGAGAATAAATCCAGGCCCAAATGCTTGTTTCAGGGCCTTTTGTCATTGCCAATGAATTCCAGATACATGTGACAAGGTGCATCTGTCATTATGTGGGTCCTGGAGAACTGAACCCAGGCCATGCAAGCAAGCACCTTTATACACAGAGCCATCTCTCCAGTTCTCCCTCATATTTTTAAATGTTTTTATAGTGTTTTATTTATTTGCATGTGTGGGGGAGGGCACCAGGGCCTCTTGTTATTGCAAATAAACTTACACCATGTTTTTTGCATCCAGCTTATGTGGGTGGCTTGGGACAGCAGGCTTTGCAGGACAAAGCACCTTTAACCACTGAGCCATCTTCCCAGCCCCTGCCCTCATATTTTTGATACTATGGGTAATTGTACAAAGTCTAGAGCTATGAGGCTTTGCTGGGTTGTCATCTCACATGACTGAGGAGGACTTCTGGGGAATTCTGGGCAGTATATAATAGAGATATGAGAGATATGTCCTATCAATAAATACTGTGATGAATGCCAGCAGCAACAAGAATTACCAGAAAGCTGATCCCCAGCCAACAGCCCTCTCAAGACAGTGTTTAATGGAACATGTCCCGGAGCCCAAGAACATAATTACCTTCTGCAGCTTTCATGCACCTGGCCTCTGTGTGTTGTGGTATAAATCATTGCAAGACTGTCCTCGCTTTACAGGTTAAACAGAGACCTCGACTAACTGCACATCTGCAATAGCTTGTAGACGCTAATAGAATTTGGGGATGCTCATTCTAGGATGAAGCAACTGCTCCCCATGACATTTCTGGTGTTCTATACTTCATGTCTGTTTCCGTGGGGCCTTGTTCCTTTAACACGAGCAGGCAGTTTCCCTCGATCTTAATAAGAAACATCTATTAACATAATAGATCTCCCTAGAGTGAAACCATTTGAATTTCAGTGCAAGATAATTCAAAGCTAAAATGGAAATGTTAATATCCAGGAATTTAAAAATCAGAAATTAAGCAATTTAGATTCCTTAGGGAAGTGTTCTAGTCTACTTCTAGAATTTTTCGGCCCAGTCTTTCTTGAGCTGCTTTGGCTTTTGCCTTTTTTTTTAAAGGCAAACCATCTAAAGAGCTTGCTATTATAACAATCTATCACAATATAGATATGCTATATGAAGCAGTTTTCACCTGAGATTAAGGTACAGGATGTTGATAACAAGTGGGATGTATACAGTGTCACGATCCTATAATTATCAAATAACCTCCAATTCCCTTTTACCACAGAGAAGCCAAGAGCATTTAATATCTAGGATTATATAACGGCAAGCTTTATTCATAGCATCTTGAACTTTTCCATTCGATTAATTTTCATATCTCCAGAAAAGACTCACTCTGTTTCCGCTGGTGTGAGCCAGTGTTCAGCTGGAAGCAATGCCGGCGTGTGAAGAGAGGCCTGGGATGTATCCTCTCCAGAAGTGGTTCATTTCCCTGCAGGCAAAGCCCTGAGCACTGGGCCACCATGCAGGGGAAAGCGCATGTGCAGAGGAATGAATGGGAGACCTAGTCTGACTCAGCCACCCCTGGGCCTGGGCTTCAGATGCCTGGCCACTCAGCAATCAAGGAGGTCATTCCCAGTCCTGGGGTGCCTAATGCCTCTGGGAAGCCTATGAGATTGAAAAACCATTGATCTCATGAAAAAAAAATATTATTAAAATGTAGTTGGATCATAAAAAGTATTATTCTGTGTTTAAATCTCATCCTCTTCACAATGCACAGGGTAGAATTTTCCAGAGATGGCACATCATGGAATATTACAACAGGCTGAACATGGAAGCCAGCAGGAAAATCCAGCTCGCCTCTGTCAGCCAGATGTCAACAAGATGTGCAAAACATTGACATACTTGTAACTAAATATACCCTATGCTTTGAACATAGAATTCTTTTTCATAAAGGAAATTACTTAGGTTAACATGAAGTAGGCTTATTACTTTTTGAGAGAATTAATAAGGAAACCTTTAAAATTTTTCTCCATTTGTACTTCTAATTTAACCAATATACACAAAAGTTCTTTGGGGTCTTCCGGCATTGTTTGGGGTGTGTGTGTGTGTGTGTGTGTGTGTGTGTGTGTGTGTGTGTGTGTGTGTTGTGTGTTCATGTGGGAGCACACATGCCTTGATGCCCTTGTACAGGTCAGAGGAAAACTGTCCAAATTGGTCCTCACGTCTCACTTCATTTGAGGTGGGCTCTTGTCTTCACCACCAAACTAGCTGGTGGCCACACTTCCAGGAACATCCAGGCCCCACTTCCTGTCTTGCTATGGCTACACTGAGATTATAGAAGCCCATCACAGCACCCAGCTTTTTTTCATGTGAGTTCTGGGGAATCTACAAACCCAGGTACTCATGCCTGGGGCCAGCACTTTATCCACTGAGCCATCTTTCCAGTCTCCTCTTCGACATTATTAAGAATGGAAAGTTGGGAAACCAACACAATGGAGAATCACTAAAAAGTTTTGAGACTATCCAACCCCATGGTCCTAAGGCTCTGAGGATCAGCGGACATGAACTTCAGTGGACAGGTGGAGACGAATGAATGACTAGAAAATTCAGTGTGGGCCCCAGGCAGCCTTTAGGATGCTCCCCGAAAGCAGGCATCTCGTCCTTTCTTGCTCTGGGCACCTTTATGCTCTCCTTTACACCTCATCTCCTCTTCTGTCTGACATCCTCCCCAGTGTCCCACACCCTCCCCAGACCTGCACAGGAGACAGAAATGCTCTGGGCAGAAAAGGAGGTATGTTACAACTTGGAAAAGACCCTGTGCCCTTCTTTCCATCGTGCTCTGATGAGGTCACTATCTATGTAGCTATGCAATACCTTTCTTACCCCAGAGCTCATGGCTCTGGCCCTGTCTAGTAAGACCAAGACAGCATAGATGTTCTTGGTGCCCCAACAGAGACTCACTGCAAAGAACACTGCGTTTCAGACCATTTGAGATTGGCATTAGCCACACTTTGATTGGTGGATGCCACACAGTTGGAGGCAGGAGGGGTTTTCCACAAAAGGTGACTTAATTTTGTAATTAATAAAAAGTAAGATCAAGCTGGGCCTGGTGGCGCATGCCTTTAATCCCAGCACTCGGGAGGCAGAGGTAGGAGGATTGCCGTGAGTTCAAGGCCACCCTGAGACTGAATTCCAGGTCAGCCTGGACTAGAGAGAGGCCCTACCTCGAAAAAATAAATAAATAAATAAATAAATAAATAAATAAATAAATAAATAAAAAGTAAGATCAGGTCTGATCTGGGAGACAGCTACTAGGTAAAGTGTCTACCTTCCAAGCATGAAGATCTCAGTTCAAACCCTAGAACCCACATTTTAAAAGTGGGTGTGGTTGCACACACTCATAATCCCAGACAGAAGGATTCCTGGGATTCACTGGTCAGCTAGTCTAGCCTAATTGTTGATCTCCAAGCCAGTGAGAGACCCTGTCTCAGTGGAAATTACCAGCATTCCTAAGGATGGTATCCAAGGTTGTCTTATAACACACACACATACACATATACACACTACAAAAAAAAATAAAAACATCCAGAATCTAGCATTCCCAGAGCCATGATGTAGTCATCCATATTTGGGGGGCTGGGGGGTAGGTGGGGGCCTCCTCATTGTACATTGTCTTCCATCACAGCCGCTAAAGTCGGGAGCTGGGGCTAAGCCTAGATCCATTTTCTTCACATCCATGTATTACCCACAGCCCAGCTCCCCCACACCAGTCATCAGTTTCCCTTAAAATAGGATGCTCAGGGCTGGAGAGATGGCTCAGTGGTTAAGGCACTTGCCTGCAAAGCCTAACAACCCAGGTTTGATTCCCCAGTGCCAACGTAAAGTATGCACCATGGTGCACACATCTGGGGTTCCTTTGCCGTGATGTGCTCATTCTGTCTGTCTCACTTCTATCTTCTCTCTCTCTCTCCCCTTGTAAATAAATAAATAAAAATATTTTTTAAAATAAGGATGCTCATTCCTGAAATTTAAGGTGGGCCTGGAGATTCGGGAAGCAAGAGCTCTGAGCACCTTTATGGTTTTACTGCTGGTGAGTCCCCGCAGGGAAAGTGGCTTCCCCGCCTCAGCACCACCACCCTAGGGACCAGCATGGAGTTCCTGGTGCTCTGAAGGGCGGAAGCCAGTTTCCTGACCTCCTTCCAGGATTTGAGCGCTTCACAGTTTTCAAAGCACTTATCTCATTTGATCTCATTTTATCTTCACAACAACTCGGGTGGATTCTCACCAACCCTAATGAAGAAAGCAGAGAACTATATTTGCATTGTAATTATCATGTTGCCCAAAATGGGAGTCCTGTTTTGGGAGGGAGACTGCTCTTCCCACCGCATTTAGCTTACTGGGTTTTCAGTGGAAAGCCAGACCACAGTGTTCACTGTGAATTACTAAAAGCCACTTTTGACCATAATGCAGGCTGCATAAGTCATAAACGGACTTGGGAGGAAGGCTTGATCTGAGCTGCTGTGTGCCCACACGGATACGGATGGGGAAGGGGTCAGTAGCCGGACAGCGCAGGTCATCTTACCATTTTCTCCCGATGTCTTGTCTTTTCCGTTGGTTGCCCCAGCACCTTGTCTCTAAAAATATTTTAAAAAAAGAAAAAGGAAATTATCAGATGTATGTAGGGTTATGTTTGTTCTTTCATATACACAAATATCTCTTGCATCATATGGAGTCCTGTGTGACTTTAGCTCAGATGGTTAAAGCAGGGGCTGGTGAGTCCAGAAAAGGCTTGGCAGGTGCTGCCCATGGCCTCCCTCGTCCATGCCCATTGATCGCTGAATGCAGCTCAGGAGTCGAAAGGGAAGCCCAGATGGTGATTGTTGTTGATTGAACATAACCTCATCAGAAATGAGAGAAATAGCCAAGGCTTTGTGCCAACTTCACATGTGCCAAGGAAGGCCTTGGCATGCTGAATTCTCATGCCAGACACCAGATAGACACAAAGGCTTCTTTTCAAAATAATGCTCCTACCTGACCAGCCTTTATGCTGATGGTTAGCATTCTTCACATTGCTAGGCCATCTTCCTACCATGGTCTATATACCTGCCCCTCATATGGTCTGTTTAACCAGAAGTATGAAGAATTACAAGGTTTGTCTCTGGCCATATCATCCTGAATGAGCCCCATCTCATCTGAAGTTGGAAGCTAAGCAGGGTTGGAGGGGAGAATTATAAGATTAGCTGTGCATCTTTGGAAGATTCCTGCCAGGTCCGGGGAACTGTGTGAGATACAGCACACATGTAAACAGAAAGCACCTTTCTTCAAAGGTGAACATGAACTTTCTGGCTGCTCCAGTCCATGGAAAGAGGTGCATTTAGTCAATCCAAGTTCTTGGCCATTATCAGAAAAGATACTTTGATTTTAAAAGACCCGAAGAGATTTTTAAACACTTCCACTTCGAAAAGAAGAAAATGAGACAGGGAGGGTGCATTACTTGTCCAAGGTCACAGAGTTAATGGGTGGCTCCTTGTCCAGAGGATGGTCCTGTGGGCATCATCATTGTGACAAGACCACAGAAAAGAGGTCCTAGAAAAACAGCCAGGCACAACAGGAGATGCCAAGACAGGTGACCTCCCTAAGAGATAATGGGGGCCTTAAAATTGATACTTGAATCTGAAACTTCAACCTAAAATGATCCCCAGTGGAAGGGATCAGTTCTCTGTAGTGTTCAACTTTATTTGGAGAAATTCTCAGCTCTTTAGTCAACCATGACTCATGGTACATGGATTGTCCACGACAACTTTGCTGGTTCTAGTTGGTGTAAGCAAATAGATGGGTGCCTACTGCCTGGTCCAGATGAGAGCCTGAGGACACAAGCAGACAGCAGAGCCTCACCACATCCAACACCCTTCACTCACATCCTCGTCTCCACCAGACCAGGGATGCTCCACCCCATTCCACAAGACAGGCACCCCCTCTCCGGCAGGAACAGGGAGTAGAGGTGACAATTTGGAAAGGTCACAGAAACACAGACCCTTTTCATATTTAACTTGGGATGCTTTGAGTTTCCACAGTGCTAGAATGAACGGCTTGTGTTCCCACGTAAGTAGGTCACGGGCAGACACCAGTTACACTTATTCTAGTATCCTTCCATTACCTAAGGGAAGCTGTAGTACATATCGGCATGATCTGAACCAGCCACTCACCTCTAGCAGACTTTCTTCTCTCTTTATGTTTCCTCTGCTCCTGTGACAGAGCTGAGTTTGTGGCACTCAATGGAAATCTAACTTCCACTGAGTCGGGCCATTCAGTGACATGCCAGCAGCCGCCCTGGGTGGTGAAAACCTCCACTATCTAAACCCCTCCCTGAATAATTCATAGACGGCTCATGAAGAGGAAGAAAACTCTACAGAATAAAAGGCAAGAGTTTTAGAGTAGAATAAAGTGAAATTAAACGGAACACAAGTGCAAAGCAGACACGGGCTCAACCCGCTACCTCTAAATGCCTTCAGCATGAATGCCTTCTAGACGCTGTGAATGCCACCTGGTCTCTTAAAGGATCACTTTGTAGAAACCTGGAGCATGAAGAGCACAGGGAAGCGAGGGGCATTCTTTCAGGATTTCTAAGGATGTGATAATCTGAGAGGCATCTCAGAGCAGAAAAGATCCTGACATGAAAAATGCTAGTCACTGAAAGCATCTTGTTTCAGAGAGTTCTCAAAGGAAAGCCGAGGGCAGTGAGGGGTTACCCAAGAGCTGCCCTATCCCCAGAGTCTGGTCCTGACTCATGATCCATCACACATGATACAAGCACCAGACTTGGGCTATGTTGAAATAAGAGAATGTGTTAGATGGATGGATGATGGATGAATGGGTCTGTAGATGGGTGAGTGGATGGCTGGATGGGTGGATGGATGAATGGATGAAAGATGAATGGAGAGGTGGGTGGGTGGATTGATGGGTAAATGGATGGATGGGTGGATATATGGATGGATGATGGATGGATGGATGGATGGGTGGGTGAGTAAAAGGATGATGATATAAGTCATTCTCTAAAATGCATCTAAATGAGGGGATGGTTCTTTTTCAGGAAGTGATAGAATTGTATGCCCTGGGGAAAAGTGGCTGCCTTTCATTTTCACTGCGCATTCATCGCAAGGTAAGAGAATATCTAGCTCCTCCCTCTAGCCTCCCTCAAGCCAAGTATGATGTCATTATCCTGAGACTATGTTGCCCACTAAACAGAACCTGAAGAACATCATCTATTGGACTAATTAGACTGAGTGTTAAAGGAAAAATGACACAATGAACTAAACTAACTTCACAGCAAACTCCGGTCTAAGATGACTCTAGAATCCTGAGGACATTCCTAAAAGTCAGGTGGGGGGGGTCATGAATCCTACCCCTGTGCTGTGGGGTTCAGGTGCCTGTGTGATTTCATATATCAGCATATGTAGACAACAGTGAGGTTCACAGCAGGGAAATGCATGCCATCATAAGGTCCCCATTATCTCAGGGTAGAAAATACACTTTCAGAACTGTCTAGAAAACCAAGTGCTCATGCACGTGAGAGGTTCTACACACATACATTTTTCACAGTAGGATCCCACTTCAGTGTCTTCTGATGGTTCTAGAGAGTAAGTCGGCTGCCAAGGGCACTAAGAACAAGAGGCTGCCGCCTGTGAGCTCTTGTTTACTTGGTTTTTCTGGAGTCAGAGGGTGATCATCTGAGAGGCCAAAGAGCAGATTCCATTTCGACCACAGCCAAGCCAGCAACCATAGACCTCCTAAGTCTTCTATCAGCAGAGGACATTGTCATCTTGCTTAACACAGTGCAGCCCTCCCTGTCATCTCCAACCCTGCCCCATGCCAACAACTGCCCTCTTATAAAGCACTCCCATGCAGGATCCTCCCCGCTCCTTGTCCCCTATAGACATGGCTTCTTTTCCATGCTCATTCAAGCATCTAGGAGAAAGATGGTCCCTTCCTCCCTCAGCCATCTGAAGTCAGCATCTCTGACATGGAAAGCAGCTCTCTGCCTGTCCACCTGGCCAGCCGTCTTCACACATGCTAAAGCAATGTCCCTGCTACCATCCCCAGAGACTTCAAGAATCCGAGGGCCCTCTGTGGGACAGCGCATTATTACTCAGACTTCCCTTTATCCTAACATAACATAAAGACACTGGCCTTTTAGGATGCACACACAAAAGAAGCAGTTTCAATATTGACCTTACTTCCCGACTAGGACATGTTAAACACCCAACGAAGGACACAAGACGTGCATAACTTTTTGTATGCATGTATGTGTGTGCTGTGCATGTGTGTATGTGCATTTGAATGCATGTGGGCATACGAGTGCGTGTGTGCATGCGTGCATACACGCGGCATGCATACATGCATGCACATGGAGGCCAGAGGTTGGCTTCCGTGTCTTCCTCCATCACTCCCCATTTTCAGAGGCAATGTTCTAGTTTCACTAGAACCCAGGGCTCGTGGATTCAGTTAGGCTCCACCTGCCAGTGCTGAGAATACAGACAGCCCTCTAACCACACCAGGTATTCACATGGGCACTGAGGATCTGAACTCCAGTCCTGACACTTGCACACACAGCAAGTGCTTTATCCACTGAGCCATCTCCCCAGCTCCAACATCACATAATTCTAGAAGCACTGTAGCAAAGCTATCTTTGGCTCTGTCCCAGGCTGATGGTGGGCAACGGAAGGACACAGCAACCTGGAGAGAGCCACAACTCTGAGTTGTTGATCCTGACAGGCTTTCCCAGCAAATCCCAGGGCTCAGAAAGGGAAGTTTCCTTCCTCCACCAAGACTCACTTATAAAAACACGGCATTTCAGACTTGAATGAAACCTCAATTCAAATGAACAATTGATTATAACAAAAAATGCCTATGCCTTTAAACATTCCTTCTGTTCATCCACCCCGTGCCAAGTCCCCATAAAAAGGCAGGAGAGGTATTCTAAAGCTGTAATTTTGGAAAGTAATTTTTCCTGACAGTCTCATTGCACCAAGATCTGCAGGAAAATAACAAAAAATATGTCTTCATCTGGGTTTCTCAGAAATCAGAGCCTGAGAAAAACTCTATTCAAGCTACAACTTTGTTAGAGAAGGCCATGTGGGGAAGGGGGGACGACAAGACGTGGGAAACAGGGCACACAGAGACCTGCTCACTGGGTGCTTCAAGCTGGCATGGATAGGTGTGGGTCGCCTTCAAGCAGGCTGTATCTAAGGACAGGAGGAGGGAGTTACCTACCCAGCACTCCGACTCTCATTGATCCAAGATGGTCCACAGTGCATCGATTCCCGATGCCTCTGAACTATGCAGTCTCACACCTGGCACACGCCCAGGATTAACATAAAAGCCCTGGGGTGGAAGGTGGGATTGAAAATGGAGGTGTCAGGAGTGGGCTGCAGGGAGATGACGAGCTGGTGCTGTGCACCTGCCTGAGCCCTGAGCCCACACGCGCAGAGCTGACGACCTTGCAGGTCCTCACAGGTAAGGGATGTAGAGACAGGAGAGATGTCATACAAACTTGGATGGATGATTTTAGCAATCAAGGTGCAAGGTCTTGAATGATCCCTCCATAGTGGCTGTCCCACTGCCTGAGCAGACCACACCAATTTTCAGGTAAATAGCGGGTTTGTGTCCATTGCTCCCTGCCCTTTGACCTCAGAGTAGATATTAAAACATATTTCATCATGTCTAAATTATACCCAGAGGCACACATATTGACAATATCCATGTCTTAGTAGTGTCTGCTTGAACAGAAAATACCCCAAACATCACTAGCATATTCAGCAAAGCCTGACAGTGTGTCTCCTGGAAACCCCACTTGTACCTCCCTGGTTCTTCCACGGGAACCTAGTGCAAAAGCACCATGTTCTTGGAGTTGTCCGTCCTGTCCAAGGTGAGCCTGCCCTTGGCAGAAAATGTATAACTGCACCAAGAAACTCGGTAATCAAGATATAGAATATTTTGAGGCAATATTTGAGAAAACCAAAAGTACTACAAGAAGTTGGCACAAGGAAAGCATAAAAATGTTAAAGAAAGACAGAATCGGAATGACTAGCATTTTTTTCTGCCTAGGGCTCCAGTAAGGTTCAACTCAATGCAAGTCCTCCTTTTTCCTAAAGCAAATATGAGATTCAAGAGATGCGATGCTCAGCCGTAAATCGTACATCTAAATCACCCCCTCCAACACTCAGGGAACCTCACAGAAAAGAAGGGGCAAAGAATGTAAGAGCTGGAGGTTGGTGAGGAGTGCTGTGGAGCTGTCTTCTGGACCCTCATGAACCCACAGCCACTGTGGTTTCCTACACAAGCCTGAGCCCTTGAACATTTCCTCATAGATGACGGAGGGGCTCACAATATTCCACTCCTCCCCCACAGTAGCTACAGGCAGTTAATGGTTGCTAGGGGAAGGGGAAGTCACGTTCATCAGTGGTGTGGCCATTGGCAAGTTGTCCATGGTCCAGTCAATGACCTCCCGCACGTGCTCATTTAACTCAGTAACTGGTCCCCAAAAAAGGGGTCGAACGGAGGAGGATATCCAGCTGACTGGGGATAGGGAAGGGGGGCAACGGGGAATTGGGGATAACAAGTCATGGTTGGCCCACTAAGCAATGTAACTCGTTATGGACAATAAAGGGAAAAAAAAGGGGGTCAAGTTGGGAACAAAGGGTTTTAGTGACAATATGAGGGTAATAAGAGAGGGTAGTGCTGGGTGAATATGATCAAATTACATTTTATATATATACATATATATCTGGTATATATATATATATATATATGGGAATTTCATATATACATATATACATATATATATGAAATTACCAAAAAGAAATGCTATAATTCTAGGCTTTGAGAGTTATTCCAATACAACATAGTTGTTAGGAACCTGTCATTACATCATGGACCATGGCTGTAGGTTTATTACATGATTTCTAGATTCCTGTAGTCTCTGGGCCATCTGCCACTTTGCCATTCACACCCGTGACACTAGTAATCCATTCATATGTCATGTATGTGGGAGGCCAAATCACCCAAACTTCGACATCAATGCTAATCTTGAACACAAGACAGATCCTTCCCACGTGGAAACCTATCCAGCCCAGTGTACAGGTCCATCTTTACGATGAGATGCACATTCTCGTTCAATATTTTTATCCTGGAGATTGAAGCAGGTGTACTGTGATATGTATTCCAGTTGATTAAATTTGGGGTTCAGTCTCAGCTTGAGGGCACACTTCTATAATCCCAGCCCTTGGTAGGTTGAGGCAGGAAGATTACAACCTCAAAGCCAGCCTGGGCTATATATTATCTCAAAAAGGGGGGGGGACACAAGGTCTAAATTTCAGTCCAAGAATATTCTCTGAATTTGTTTTCAGCATTTGTGGACAGATTTGCATTTGCTAGTTTGATATCTAATTTGGTGAGATGTGGCTTACTTAGAGAGTCACCCTTTCCCCAAAGCCTTATTATTTGGGAACAAGGAGTTTCCTGGAGAGGTAAAGGCCCAGGTCTTCACCAAATTACTTAGGCACACCTACAAATACATCTTTCTTTGACTGTCCTCAGGAGTCCTGCCTGTTCAGTCACCAAACACTGGAAGGAGCTTTTCTACGTGAGTTTGAAATTAGCGATGTTAGAGAAAAGAAGACAGTCCTTCTGGAGTCTGCAGGGACAAGGGACACTGGGATCCACAGATGCCCTCGGCTCACACAGGTCCCCTCACTAATCCTTTCAGGAGTGGAGGGAAACAGGCCCTCACAGACCTGGTATCAACATGCCGTGGCTGTTACGTCAGCAGAATCTCCCAATTAAAGGATTCTGGTGTCCCCTAGACCCAGTGGTAAGAGATTCTTTTTATTGTATGTATGAATTATGTGTGATGTGGTGTTAGAGTTATGTGTGTGTGTGGTGTATGAACATGTATGTGCTCATGTGGTACCCTGTGTGTGTTCCTGCAGAGGCCAGAGGAGAACATCAGGTCCCCGTCCATCACTCACCCCACTGTTGTTCCTTGAGATCGATTCTCTTACTAATTCCAGAGCTGACATTTTAACATGAGCTTCAGTGATTTTTCTGGTCCCACAGGCCTAGGGTTACATGCGTGGCTAAGGCCAGCTGTTTGTGTGGGTGCTGGGGAATAAAATTCAGGTGGCGTCAGGCCTTCGTGCTTGCAAGAGGCACACCTAACCACAGAACCACATCTCTAGCCCCTGAAAGTTTCTTTTAAAAAGCAGATACTCAAAATCATTGCATTCTTCAGCGTGAAAATCCATTGGTAGTGACACTGGAGCATCCAGGCTCAGATAGGGGCCCAGCTCTGATCCAGAGAAGTCACTTTTCCTGGCTAAGTAGCTTTTGCCTTTAGTGAGATGGACCCTGGCCTAGGACCACAAGCATGCCAGGGGAAAAGGATGTCCTCCCATTGTGGCAGGCTGCCAACGTGAAGGGACGAGGGAGAATAAACCCACCATCCAACACTGTGGGAAAAGCTGTGAAGCAGAAGCGACTACAAGGGGCTGGGCACAGGCTCCTAATTCACACATCTGTCCAGAGCAGGTGTGATCCGCTGGCTCCCTCCAGCTGTACTCTGGCATTCTCGGTTCCTACCATTCCAGGGGGAAAGACACTCATAGCTGACCCTGGCTGGCCACAGGTCAGGGAGCCGGCCCTGGAGGTCTGCTCTCCTCTGGCCCATCAGGGATGGTGCTTCCCAAAGAGCCATCATTCGGGGCTGTCCAGTGGACAGCTTCTGTGTGAAGCAAAAGCAAATCCTTGCTTCAAGATGCTCTGTTCCTGGCCTCTGCCCTCTACAGGTCCCCCCTCTACCAAGTCATTGAAGGGATTTCTCAGAGGAAGAAGAGAACCTTCCATCTCCTTCTCCTGGCAGCTTGGAAGCTCTTGTAGCAAATGCTGTTTCATGCTATCCAGCCCTGTGACGCACTTTCTCCTCAGGTATATTTCTCCGCAGAGCTGTCTTCCTTCTCATTGTAAAGTCCTGATATTCACATTTCTGACAGCTTTAGGGTTTCTATCTCCCCTGCAATGGCAGTCTCTCAGCAAGTCCTTCTTTGGATGAGTCATAAACAGAGAGAAAAGCACACATCTGCGTGTCATTGCCATACACGGTGCCCCGAGACCATAAAGATTTGGATATTGCATTCTCTCCCAGAATCAATAGCCCACACAGGAGATGTGCCAAATGAGAAATGTCCCCAATTATCCCAGCAAGCCCTTCGAAGAATTCCTTCCCCACACACTATGTTTACAAAGAATCAAACTGGCATGTTTCTATGGTGTTATTTTTACTGTTTTATTGACGAAGGATCATGAGTCTCTTCGATGAACAGAGGAGCAAACGATAGTGATTGCAGGAGAAATTAAACAACAGCAGGCCAGCCAGCGGGTCGCTGCTGAACGCTCGGGACCACCAAGATCATTAAGCAAGTGGCTTCTTTTGAACATCAACGATGGAGCCATTAAAGGTGCCCTTCAAACCCAAGTCCCTGAGTCTGTCTGTAGAGCAGTAGAGATTTTTATGCCAACATTTTATGATAAGAACAGAATAGATTTAATTTCTTGCCCCTGATATTTTTAAATCATCTATAATTCTTCTAATAACGTTCTAAAAATTGAACATTAAGAGCTCCACTAATTTAATCCCTAAAGGTGTAGAAATTAATGTCAAAAGAAAACTTCAGCTGCAGAGGTATAAAAAAAACTTGGTTTTAAAAAAAAGTGATGAGTATTTTTCATGACAAGAACATTCATCTCTTTCCTCTGCTCCCTGGTTCTCACCTCAGAAAGACCCAAAGGCTAAAATTTACCTCAATTCTGTGTTCTATTCCTGGCTTCATGAGCCTGACCTTTGTGGTAAGGGAATTAATTGGCATCACTGTCGTTCCAACAAACCTTTTTTGAAGGGATCCTCATTTCCAGGTATTCGTGATTTATTTCCTTGAGATTCCTTGTGTACCTTAGCCTACAGTCATATTTTTTAAAATTATTACCTTCACCCCAAAGAACCTTTTTTTGTACCAATTTCCTTTTCTGTTTTCAAAAATAGGAAATAGTCATTGTGACCTTTTGGGGGTTCATGTACAAGGAAGAAAGCCAAAAACAACTCACTTATAATAATAACTGGAGTCAAGTCTTATGACACGAATACTTTGGGAAATTTCCTCTCAATCTTTGTCAGCTGTTAACATACATGTAGTCTTTGTTTTAAAATTCTACAACATGGGTGTGACTGAGGTGTGAGTGGTTGCGAATCAATGTTCTCTGTGTGGAATCCTCAAGCTTCGTAGAACTGACAGTGACAAGGTTTGACTCTTGCTGCTGATTTGGAGCCAACGACTTAAGTTCTCTGTCCCACAACTCTGAAATGTCAACAAAGCCACTTGGCTTTGCTCATTCTGCTTATTGCCACACACACCAATGCAAGAAGTTGCTGCCTGACTCAGTGGTATTGGATGACTCGGAAAGTTCTGGATGGCCCATTAAGTTGGATAGCGATGACTACAATTTTTGTAGTGTTATGATGGGTCATAACACTGCCCCTCCAAATCAGACATTGAAGCCCTCACTCCTAGTACCTCATAATGTGAGGTGATTTGGAGGGAGGGTCTTTGCAGAGTAATCCGTGGAAAATGAGGCTGTAAGCAGCCCCAATCCAGCATGACCCATGTCTGTATGAGAAGGACAATTTGAGCACAGGCACTCACAGAGGGCAGATAATGTGAGGGCACAGAGAGAAGACACTGTTCACAAACAAGCTAAGCAGAGGCCTGGACACATCCTTCCCTGTGAAATCAGAAGCAGCCAGCCATGGGACAGTTTGACCTTCAACTTCTGGCCTCCAAAGTTGGAAAAGAATAAAGGACTTCTGTTTACACTGTGTGTGTGTTGGGAGAGAGAGAGAGAGAGAGAGAGAGAGAGACAGAGAGACAGAGAGACAGAGAGAGAGAGTATGTCCACATTACTGCAGTGTTGGAGACTCTTAGGTGCTGATGGTGACATGTGAAAGAATTCAGGAGCTAACAATGGGTATTCAGGGAAGAAAGCCATCGCGGCCTAGCTCTGCATTCACTGAGCCCATGGGAGAGAAGGTGCATAGGCCTTGAGGCCCAGAGCACAGAGAGGGTATCCTCCTGCAGCGCTAACCGGAGTGTGCACTCTCGGTGGGGTGTACAAACCAGGGGCTTGGCCTTTGTCTCTTTTTAGCCTCATATGCATGGAGGCAGGACGCTGCCCCTGGTCTAGAACAGTAGGAGAGTCCTTCTGGAAGACCTCCAGCTGCCTATTTGCAAATCCTACAGACCACAGCAGCACAGAGCATGCAGGACAGAGGGGTGGTCCCAGCAAACTGGACATGGCTACTGGCCCCAAGGCTCCCTCCCTGACCACTCTAGAACTGCCATTGACACCTAAATCCACCTAATCCCAAATGTGGCAGGTTGATGGGATCGAGAAAGAGGAGAGGAGCCGGGCACGGTGGCATGTGTCTGTGATCCCAGCACTCAGATGTTGAGGCGGGAGGCTCAAGAGTTCAAAGGCATCCTGGCCAACATAAAGATAAATAAATATAAATAAACAAACAAACAAACAAACAAATAGCTATCAGAAGTGCTCCTACCACTGGTCCAAGACTCTGGAATGGTTCACACGGAAGGGAGGCCAGGACATATTTCTAACACTTCCTTCTATTTGACCTTTTTTATGGGGCGGGAGAGGTGATAGAAGAGTTCAGACATTGTCTCATATGACACAAGTTGGCCTCAAACTCCTTAAGCAGCTAAAGCTGGCCTTGACCTGAGCCTCCTGTCTCAGCCTCCTGAGTACAGGGATGGTAGGGGTGTGCTCTCAGAGTAGGCTCAACCTCCACTCTCCCTTAAAAGCACCATTGAGAGATCATGGCAGGACAACGGCACCCCTTCTTTGCAGTTTCACTTTCCAAGGCTGCAAAGCTAGACCTCAGTCAACTGAGGTCCAAAACTATTAACATTGTGCAATGAACCTTTGGCCATTTTGATAAGAGAGAAGCCACATTTGCTCAACTTTGATTACAATATCTCATTATAAAATTGTTCTTTCCAAAGATAGGTGATTCTCCATTTTTCCTGTGCCCAATTTACAGATTAAGTACATATTATAGGAAGGCGTAATCTATCCAGGGTTCATGACTATCTCTCTTTCAGGAATCTGGGCCTAGGAGAGGACTACTGTGGAGTTTAATGGATTCCCAGGTCTTTAAGTTTACTGTGTCTTGTGACAGTGTTGGCACATGGGTTTCTTTGTGTAAGTACCACATCGGAGTTTACTGCATTCAGAGAGTGCTCATGAGGGTAGCAGCTGCTATGCCTAAGCCTCAAGGGAAGACAGTGATCTCAAGGACACAAAGACACTTCCAGGGAGGTACAATAATAGAGACCTCAGTGATCAGAGTATAGAGATGTCAAAATACTTTGCCCACACAACTAAAAAAACATGAAGCTTCCTATGTATGAACTACATTTTCAGAGGCCTGACTGGGGAAATTAAAAAAGCTGGAGAGATGACTTAGCGGTTAAGGCATTTGCCTGCAAGACAGAAGGACCTGAGTTTGATTCCCCAGTACTCATGTAAAGCCAGATGCACAAGGTGGCACATGTGTCTGGAGTTTGTTTGCAGTAGCTGGAGGCCCTGGTACAGCCATTCTCTCTCTCTCTCTTTGCTTCTCTCTCTCTCTCTCTCTCTCTCTCTCTCTCTCAAATAAATAAATAAAGTAAATATTTTTAAAAAGAAAAGGAAAAAAAGTGAGGTCATACAATCAGATACCCCAGGACCTCTCAGCAGTGTGAGCCTGCAATGGTCAGTTAACTTTACTGAACCTCAGTAAAGTGAGTGAAGTGAGTACATTTGTAGAATGGACATAACAATATATACGTCCACCATTAAGCTATATGAATGACAATTCCCACTGCATTCATATAGTCTCTAAGAGCCACACAGCATAGGGATGATAAAACAGGCTTTAGGAGATACAGGTCTGTTTCTTTTCCATCATGTTCTATATATTTAAGGTAACATAAACCACATCTAACTCAGTCATTTGAAGACTGGTAATAGCCACGTATCCCGATAGGTCTGAATGACAGCAAGAGCTGCAGTCCTCAGCACCTTGGCTTCCTAATTTAATCAATTTCTTCTTCATGGTGAATTAAGATCAATTAAATTGAGTGTGTCCCTTCTATGGCTATTATGAGACGCCAAAGACAGAATACTATTTGTAATGATTCTTTCATGAAAGCCACAGCCTCGACCAATGCCAGTCATTAAGTCCTGGATTCCAGTTGACGTTTCCTTGAACTCTCATTCTGGCATGGATATACTTTGTGATTTTAGTTCAAATCACACTTTGTCTTTTTTTCCTAGGAAAGACAATACAGGAGGAAGATGGGCTCATGGCCAAAGGGCAGTTGTGGATAGGAATTGGGAGGACTCAGTGGCCACATCCCATGCCTGTGTCTGACTCAGTCTCCACAAAGCCCAACGTGGGATAAAGAACTCATGAATCAACAGTCAGCCACCTCCACTGATCCCAGAAATAGTAGAATTAAATCCCCCTCCCCTTCCATCTTTGGGAACCCCAAGGTTCTGAAGGATCTAGAAGATGCATGAACATGGGTGTCACTATCTTCCACATCTGAAGAACCCTTATTCCTTTCACCTGTTTCCTCTGCTGGCCTCCTGACCTGGTGTCATTTTCCAAGATCATTCACAAAATAATGGGTTTGGGGGATAAAAACCAAATGCTTGCCAGAGCAGTGGCCATGCTTGGAAGAGAGGACAACCCTGAGCTCTCAGAGGCACAGGCATCCAGAAGTTGGTAAATGAATTGTCACATGTTACACAGACGACAGCTCTTTCCCACGGAGCAGTACAGAAGAGATTTGCTTTCTCTCTCCATTCTAGAAGTGATGGCTGACCAGTGGGATGTCAAAAGTAAGGAAGACAGTGGAAAGCTATCAGCCAAGGAAAAATACAATGGCAGGAATGGGCATGCCTACCACCAACCATTTAAGGACAGGTTTACCTTGCAAATCTGATAACGTGAAAAAAACCAATCAGCAGGGCCAGTTTCTTTTTTATAACAAAATGAAAGCCATAATGGAAGGTAATCAATACAAGCTTCAAGCCTGCCTGTCCCTCTGGGATAGATGTGATTTGCTCAAGCACTTTTACATTTCAAAGGCCAAAGGAATCGACTGACATAAGGCCAAGAAACCTACATGCGGTCACCCAAGATTACAGAAACTGGCCACAGAGAAAGTGCATCTGTTCATTGCTGTCAGCAGTAGCACCAGACCTTCATGCCTCCATCTGGTCACTTACATCTAGAATGCCATGCTAAGTGCAATTTAGTGAAGTACAAAGTAAAACCAAAATCCACTGAATGAAAATACCCTTCCCTCCTCCCTACCCATGAGTACCTGCCCACCGTGGGGGGCTGATGGATACCCCTCTGGCTTCATCAGTTCTCCCCCATATGCATCCTCATCAAATGAGCAAGGAGGGTGTGAAGCAAGAAAGGACCCAAACCAATCCATTGTTACCCAAGACAAGTTGTGGTGGGCTGAATGTAAAATGTTCCCCATAGACTCATGTGTTTGAATACTTAATCACCAGCTGGTGGTGCTATTCAGGAAGGAGGTGTGTCTTTAGAGGCTGGCCTTCCCACTTGATGCACTGAATTCATTCCCTCTGCTTCCTCCATGCTTATGTGAAATAGTGATGGCCAGTTGTCTACTCCTGAGAAGTTTCCCCACCATGACAAAACTTCCCTACAAAACTGTAAGCCACAAATAAACCCTTTCTCTCCATAAGCTGCTTCTGGCTGGGTGTTCTGTCTCAGCAATGAAAGGGTAACTAATACAGAAGCTCATCTGTAGGGCTGCATGAATAGATGGCTTTGGCAAGTGTTTTTTTTTTTTTCACGTCTTTTCTCCAGAGATAAAGATTCTGTCTTCAAGTGCAAGTGTCTGTATTTTCTCAATTGCAAGACCACGAAGTTCTTGCAGCCAGAGAAACGACCTTATGATATGTGTAACTCCAAGATTGACTTGGATAGAGGCAAAATCAAAGATGCAAAGAAATTTAGACAAATGCATGGGACATTACTGCTAAGTAGAAAGAGGGAACATGCCTCTTAACCTTGTCTGTCTAGAGGGGGAAACATTGGCCTGGGGGATGGAAGACCTGATTTTGAGGACTCCGTCTACCACCCACGGTATAGATGACTCATCCATCTGCTTGCAGACTGGGAAAGGTGCTTTCTGCCCCTCCTTAGTTTAAAACATCAAAGCAACAGTGTGGAAATTCATGACATCACACAAAATTCTACATGTGGAAGTGTTTGGCTATTTTAAGAAAGATGTATTTTATAAGGCTGTCTGGAAACCTGAAGAGGCTCCACACAGTAAGCAGAGGAAGTCCCACACTAGGTCTACAGACCTGTCCTCTGCACTGCCAGCCTAGGGCTCTGGCCTTGAACACAGCCATTGGAACCTCCCGTGTGCTTGTCTTGACTGATGGTTCACAGGTCAGTGAGTTTCGTAACTCTCACTCGAGACCTCGTGCAGCGCTACAATTTCTTGTGTGCAAGTGCAGATGCTTCCTTGGCACCGTGTGGGGCTAAATGTTCTTCTCTGAGAAGGGTGCTCCAGGCTTCCGAAGCTGGAGACTTTCTTTTCTTGGTATAAAGAAATTGACATATTTTTCTCCCACTTAACTAAAATGAAAATAGCTTCAGAAAAATGATAGAAGACTGAGGTCGTATACTTTTGGAAGTAAGGAGAAGGTTTTCTTCTAAATCAGTTATCACAACTCCAGAAAGGAAATTAACAAAGATCAAAAGACAGGCCAAAAGCCATATGGGACTTTTGATTGGTTCTTCCCTGAGAAAATAAATACTCTGGTATGACAAGCCCCCCCCCCCTTTCCTGCCTACAACTCCATCTGAGGCTGTGTCTCCTTCAGAGGAGACATTGTTGTTTCATAGTTCATTTTCCTGTCCTGCTGACAGTCAGAATAATTTAACTTGCCGCAAAACAAACCCAGTTCTAATTAAATTAAAGCTTGCCTTCCAGGGACAAGGTCACCATGAGAGGTCCAAGCTCCAGCCACCATGAGCTGGGGTTACTGCTGACAATGCAGCATGTCTGCCTGTATTGACCCACATCATTGAGGTAGATAACTGTTCCTTTAACTGAACAAGACTGAACATCTGTATTCTGTGTCCCCTTTGTCCCCCCAGACCCTTGGCAGTCAGGAAAAGGAGTCAGAAGGGTTGAGGGTTAGGAAAATCTTGGGGCAAAATGGGCTGTTGGGGGGTTTGTCTGAATAAACCCTCAGTACTGGACATGAGAAGGAGAATTTTCACATTGAGGATAGAGTTTGGCATATGTATGGATGGCCTGTATACGTGTAATACACATTATAAATGTTTTCTTTTTGCTTATTTGTGGATTGTGTGGGGGTGTATGCATGTATATGTACCCCCACAGCACCCATGCATTCACCTATAGTGGGAAGCACTCTCCTGAGGAGGCCGGAGTGGAATATTGGGTGTCCAATCCAGTGGTTTTTTTGCCTCCTCTTATTTGATCGCAAGTCTCTTAGTGATCCCAAAGCTTGCCATTTTTCACAATTTCTGTTTATGCTCCCCTACAGGACTAGGGTTCCACGCATGTGCAGCCATGCCTAGCTGTTTATGTGGGTCCCAAAGCTAGAACCAGAGTGCTCGCTCAGGCTCTCGTGCTTACACAGAAAGTGCTCTTGACGGCTGAGCCATCTCTCCAGCCCCTCTGAATGTTTTCAATCAATGTGATGGCCTCAGTGAAGTGACCCTCAAACAAGCAGTTTCTCCTCTGAGCATAATGACAGATAGGTTCCTCACAGCCAGGTTGGAAGTTCCATAAGGTTTGGAGAAAGACTCCAGTCTTTCTACTCCAGAGTCAGACATGGGCCTTTCTGAAATCTAGTTCACAGGGGAAAAAGAGGCTGCACACCAAAGACCACAGACAGTGCGAGGGTAAGGGTGCTAGGCTTCATCTTTCCTTTCTTTCCTTTTTGTTCGCATCAAAAGCCATCAGGCCATTGGCCTTTCCCCAGGTCTGTCCACTTAGAAAGGTGACTTCAGCAGTTGCATAAGGGTCATTCCCAGGAAGGGCTCAAGTTGGGTCTGATATTTTGTTGTCTCATTTTAAATTCTGAAGGCTGTCTAACTAGGATGCATTGGTTATTTTCCTTGTGGGTATGAGAAAACACCTGATAAAAAGGCAACTTAATGGAGGAAGGGCTTATTTCAGCCATAGTTCTAGAGGACACCAACCGTCATGAGAAATCAGCGGGGGGGTGGGGGGGTGGGGGGGTGGTGAAGGCTAAGGCTCAACTGGATCTCTTCTTTGTACTCAGTCTGAGACCCTAGCCCATGGAAAGGTGCTACCCATAGTCAGGACACCTCAATTAACCTAATCTAGAAGCTCCCTCACAGACATGCCCAGAAATTTGTCTGCAAGGTGTTTCCACATCCTGCCAAGTTGACAATGGAGATTAACCATCCCAGAGGGGAACTGTATTTTTTTCACAATTGTACAAAATTATCACCAGTCCCGCCCCAGCCCTCATCATGAACTCTCTTGGACACCCCAACCATGAGCTATGAAACCCCAGAAGAGCAGGCAGGAGAGAAGTGTAATGATCACAGAACAGTTGCTGGTGTTAAAATTGACTCATTTCTAACAGAAATCTGTTTGAAGCTTTGGCCACGTCTCACTTCCCTATTGTGAGTCTAAAGGGACCCAGAGGCGAGAAAAGGAATCTCCTGGGGCACCGGTGGCAGGTCCAATGTTATAGTGGGCTCGGTCATGTGAAAAATGAAAATCTTCACCCAAAATTCAACTGTGGGGAATCACTCACAGGAGTCCCTGGCAGACATGACTCGACAAGAACTCAGCAGAAGAATGACAAGGAAATTCATAAAGCAATGCCCCCCCCACAATGAAACAGGTCAGCTTTGAAATGAGGACAGGTTAAGTCCAGGTGAAAAGACAGCTATGAACTAAAGAAGGTGTTTGACTAATTGTTACATTTATTTTAAGAAATTTCCTTCAAGAAGAGGGAAAATAGCCTATGTTTCTAAGGTGGTGAACACTGTCAGAAATAATATTTGAGACATGGCACGGTATCATGTAGAAGTTTTCAAAGGACTTCTGCAGATGTGAGAACAGAGCTATAAATATAGATGGAATCCATCCACAGGCAAACTCCAGAGAGAAAATAATAATAATAATAATAATAATAATAATAATGTTAAAGATGCTACCTGGAGCTCCAAGACCCAAAGAAAACAACAATATCCAACCAGTAATAAACACTAACAGTAGGAGAAGATAAGTTATAGACAGGTCTAAACGCATCTGAAAATTTCTCAAAATTCATACAATATGCCAAATTTCAAAAAATATTAACCTATTTCCCATGCAGCAAAGAATTTTTTCATCTAACACTATGCAAGAGATTTATGAAAAGTCAAGATCCCCAATATTCATTAATAAAAATGGAAACGTATCTGATATGTTTCACAACATTGCTATTGTGAGGCAACTCAGAATTAAATAAAGCATTCCACTACTAGTTGTGTGTCCATTCACTCAAACTGAACAACGATAATGTCTCAGATAGTTCTAGAACATATGACTTTTAAGATCAACCAATTGCTATTGTGGTACTCATGAGGAAGCACTGAACCCAACTCCCTTTGGAAGGCATTGCTGCACCGCATTTTCCCAACCCCACCTTCCCAGCCCAGTGAATAATGATCCACTGTCCCCTGGAAACCTGCCGTGTATATAAAATGCACCCTCACTCTGTAAGCATGCCTCATAGGATCAGTTTTATGTGACTTTGTCTCTCCCACTAACATTCTGAGGAGCAGAGACCATGTCTAATTCATCCTTGAAGAGAAGGTCCATCAGATGGGGTAAGAAGTCATCCATCAGTGTGAGTTCAAAGCTAAAGGAGGTGGAGTGCAGAGACAGAGAAGATGCCCTCTCTTAGAATTTCATGCTCATAAGAGACAGAGAGAGGGCTGGAGAGATGGCTCAGCAGTTAAGGCACTTGCCTCTAGTGCCTAAGGACCCCGGCTCGATTCCCCAGTACCCACATAAGCCAGATCCACAAGGTGGTGGCCCTGGTGCATATTCTCTCTCTCTCTCTCTCTCTCTCTCTCTCTCTCTCTCTCTCTCTCTCTCTCTCTCTGAAAATGAATAAATAAAATATTTTTTAAAAGAGACAGAAATGAGATTTACAGCATGTGTGCTTGTCACTTGTCACATGCAGCAGCTTTGACCACAGCAAGGGAGGAATTCTCTGGGGAAATGTTTGCTAAGAACTTAGGGGGTTAAGAGTGTTTCTCCTTCAAAGACATGGAAAGTGAGCAAGGCATAAAGTGGTTAGTCTAAAGTCAATACAGATGAACACTTTGCCCACAAAGTCTCCAAGAATCATTCATTCACAAGAGTTTCCATGCTGACATGTGATTGGGAAACAAGAGTGAAGAATTCAGACTGGAACTAGATTCCCTGTGTCATAGTCAGCCTCACACCACTGAGATGAACCTCTAAATCAGGTACCTTTATGGGAAGAAGAGATTTATTGAAGTTACAGATTCAGGGGAAGTTCCAAAATGGTAAATGAGGCTGGCCTCCTTTCACAGGTCCAAGCAGAGAGAGAGAGAGAGAGAGAGAGAGAGAGAGGCCATCACCAACACCATAAACACACCAGCAATCAGGCAGGGGGAAGGAAGAGAGAGATTACCTTCCCCTTCATATAGTTTTAGGGCAGGGTCTTTCTTGCAACCCTTTCCCAGACTTGTTGACTTCCCGAGTCTCTGGAATTTTCTTCCTGCACTGCCCTCTCCCAGGAAGAGATGCTTGTTTCTAGCTAACATGACTTCCTGAATCCCCTGAGCCTCTTTCTCTCTTCAATTCAGAGGAAATCTGCTACCCAACACTCAAGATTACTGTGGATTGCTAACAGGTCAAGTTGACAACAAAACTTAACCATCACACCCTGGAAACCAGGCAAAGACCTAGGAAGAAAGAACTGCTTTATGGAGACTTTTTGTGGACTGTGAAAAATATCCAGGACGACATTATTTTTAATATATTTCTTGTCTAAGACTGAAGTGAAATTGGGACAGGTGTAAAAGAAAGTGGGTTGTATCCGGAACATGACAGAAAATGAGAAACTTAATAACAAGGAATGTGGAATTGAAAACGAGACTGGCTTCTCTCAAGAGCTCCGTGATTCTGAACAGGATTAATTTTAGGCCACTAGGTCACCTGCTGAAAAATGAACACTTAGAAACCAGTACAAAGTGCCTGGAATTCACAGCTACTCAGGAGACTGAGGCAGGAGGATCATTTTTGCCCTGAAGTTTGAGGTTAGCTTGGGTGATAATAGCAAGACTCTTCCTTGATGATGGAGATGATAAATGACAGATAGATAGATAGATAGATAGATAGATGATAGATACATAGATGATAGATACATAGATAGATGATAGGTACATAGATGATAAATAGATATAGATAGATAGATAGATAGATAGATAGATAGATAGATAGATAGATAGACAAATCATAGATGATAGAGAGGCAATAAATAAATGTCATAGATGGTAGATAAATGATAGAGGTGATAGATTCATAGATACATAGATAGCTATATAGGTATCCACATAGATACATAGATAATCAAAATAGAGATAGAGAAATCAATTGAACAGTAGATAAAGATAGACAGATGATAGCTGATGGATGGATGGATGGGTGGGTAGATAGACAGATAATAAATAAAATGACCACTGTAAATGAAGGGATCAGTGTAGCTTCCTTCAAGTCCTTGAACCTGTACCTGGTGCTGTAATTTTCCTCTAGGACTATGGACCTAGTCCTTAAGCAAACTGGATACCACCTAGGCAGGGGAGGGCACCATGTGCAGCTGTAATGTTATACACAGCACAACTCCAGGGGCACTGTTGACACAGAACACTATACCAACAACACCACTGAAGTCAATGGCATGTCACTGTCACAGCCACACGGGGTAAAGAGAGCTTAAGAATTTCTGCCTGTGACTACAGTCAATTAAACAATCGGTTTCACGAAGAGTTAATATGATATGGACCTCTTCCCCCTGCATGGAGGGAAGCATGAAGTGCTTGGAGCTGGGAACTGTCCTTGTGTCTTGCCTGATGACAGGCCCTGAGATCACAGGGCCATATCTGGTCCCTTGTGCTCTGTGTGTTCATAGACGACACACTCATTAACTAAATTCATTTCCAACAGGAAGTCAGCAGCTTTTAATACTGCCTGTTAGACAGTCACAAGCCACAGCATGGATAAACCTTGAGGACTATGCTGAGCAAAATCAACCAATCACCAGAGATATGTCTTGAATGCATCCATTTACATAAGGCATCTCATCCAATGAACAGAGACAGGAGGAAGAACAGGGTTTCCAGGGGCTTGAGAAAGGATGTTTCATGGTTCCAGAGTTACGTTTTAAGAATGAAGAGTTCTGGAGATGTTTTCTCAAGTGTTAGTACACTGAACAGCACTGAGCCACACACACGTTTGGTTAAGAGAGTTTATTTCAATGTCTGTATTTTTTGCCACAAGACTTTCTTTCATGCAGTTCCGATCCTGTAACCATGAATAAGAGAAGCACGTGCTAACCCTTCCAGTGGTGGCTGGTCTTCCTGAGCCCCGAAGCCAGCAAACCATAGCAATCCAAGCGGATTCAGAAAGAAACACAGTTCCCAAAAAGAGTGCTTAGAATGGGATCAGTTCATGGTGTCAGGAATTTCTTCATACATCAAAAAAGTGTGGAGAGGGCTGGAATGATAGCTCAATGGTTAAGGCACTTGCCTGCAAAGCTTAACAACCAGGGTTAGATTCCCCAGTACCCATGCAAGCCAGATGCACTAAGTGGCGTATGCATCTGGAGTTCTTTTGCAGTGGTTAGAGGCCTTGGTGCACCCATACTTTCTCTGAATCTGTATCTCTCTGCTTGCAAGTAAATTTTTAAAAAAATTTAAGTGTGGAAAAAAAAGTGTGGAGAAATGTATACTTGGAAAAAGAAACCCTAGATGTAATTAACCTAATTAACCTATCTTCTAGGTTCAAGAAAACAATTCCTAATGAAGCATTCGTATCTAGTAAGAAAATTAACCTGTAAAAAAAAAACTTATATGCTAGAGCAGATATAATTTCTTAATTCATGTTTTTGCATGTGTATGTTTATGTGGTATGTATGCAGGTTCCTATGGATGTAGACACACATATGCATGCTGGAGTTTGTGCATATCTGTGTCTGTGTGTGTGTGCCTGCGTGTGTGCCTGTGTCTCTCTGTGTATGTGCCTGTGTGTGTGTCTGTTTGTGTGTCTGTGTGTGTCTCAGTTTGTGTGTGTGTCTGTGTGTCTTTGTGTGTGTGTGTCTGTGTCTGTCTGTGTGTCTGTGTGTGTATGTGTGTGTGTCTGTGTGTTTGTGTGTGCACACGCACTCACATATGGAGGCCAGAGGTTGACACTGGCACCATCCTTGATGCCTGTCAACCCTATTCACTAAAACGGTCTCACACATGCACCCATTCGGCTAGTCTGCCAGCCAGCTTGCCCCAGGAATGCCCTCGTCTTGGCATCTTAGGTGCTGGGATCACAGGTGCACCCTCCACAGCCACAGAGCATTTACACAGGTGCTGTGGATCCAAACTCGGGTCCTCTGCTTGCACAACTGCCTTACCCACAGAGCCATCTGCCTATCCCTTCAAATTGTGTTTTTAATTGGAATTTAGCCACATAATAGATTCATGAACCTGTTTAAAATACACACCTTAGGACAAAGGGAGAACGCACTTCCTTACTGCATCGTAAATGATTAAGATAGATGTTTGTGAGTATTGCAAACCTCCAAAGTCCTCTCTTTGGGGATTATATATAATCCGCATAGCTAGTTCTTTGGTGAAGAGTTTGGCCCAGTCATGGCCAAGGTTCTCTAGGGACATGTGGCTATTTCTTCAGCCACACCTCACTAAAACTGGTTTGTATTTTAGTATCAGGAGAAAAATAATCCTAAGGCAACCCAGATCCCAGCTCAGGTATGGAAGGTCATGGACAGTACTGAGCATTCAGGCCACTGGCTGGGGGAGGGCGTGTGTGTGACTGAAGACATCTCAGTCTTGTCCAAGCCCAAGACTATCTGCACAGCTAGGGAGAGACCCTGCAGAAACAGGGCCTCGTCTGGTCTCCAGTCTTCCTTGTCATGGTCCACACTGTCAGACCACACTGCTCCCCTAGGTTTCTGCACGGGAGCCTGTGGGGTAGGATTGCTTCTTCTCGTGCTGTAGGATTCTGCTGCCTCTCCCTTTTATTTAGAAGCTGGGAAGCTATGAGCAGAATATAAAACAATGGTACTTGGTAAGTGATTGCTTCATCCATGGGCAGTGCCGTAAATATGGCCAGAGACTGGACCACTAGCCATTCAGTGAAAGCCTGAAGCACAGAGTTAGAAGTCTTTGTGAGGCACAGTAACAGGCAGATTGCTGCCCAGCACCAACCTTATGCCAAATTGGTCATGGAAGACAGTCTGAAATGCACGTTGGATTTATAGGTTTGGGCCACCAAGGAGTGTGGCAGGTTGGTTCTGTCTGCAGCCCAAAATAAGAAGGATGAACTTTCCCATGTCCCTACTCAACATCCCCTGCTGTCAACCGAATGGGAAATGTCTTCTCTTCCTCGTTCATGCATCCCTCACGTCATTTCAAAGACTGGGAAGAGCACATTGAGAGGGTTTGGTTGAGGATCATGTAGAGCCCAGCACACAGCTATGGATGTGAGACGGCGCTCAGCATTGGACGTCCCCAGGAAAATGCATTGGGGTTGATCCTTTCGTGTGCAGAAATGATCCTATCATTCTACGTCAAATACAAATATTTAAAACACTAAAATATTCACCCACATGTTATGTAACTGAACTATACAAGTACTTGAGCTAAAATATTTGTATTAATTTCTTTAACAATATTATAACATGGGAAGTTAATTTAACTGTTCATTAAAATATTTGCATATACAATTTGCTTTCCATATGGTAGACAGATTTTACCTCCAACAACATGCCATCATTTACAACCCAGTTGCCTGCGTGGATGCCTCCCTCTAAAGATCTGCTGAGACTCTCATTCTCACCAAGGCAAACCACTCTTCCATTCTAACACAGCAAACCAATTTCCAAAGCTGCGCCAGGCTCCGCTTCCCTGGCTACTGTCTATTCTGTTTGGATCCCATTGAACTCTCTGGAGTGAGCCGTCCCCGTGGGCACAGCACAGACAAACAGGCCCCACGACTCCCACGTTCCCCAAATGTCAGGAGTTATTTCCACTTCCTTGAGAGCCTTCCCATTTTTCTCCTTTTCTTTCGCTCCCATGAAAACGTGTGTTTGTCCTGTATGCTCACACCCCCATTTCCAACTTAAAAATGGCAAAACCTAGGTTTCAAACCAGAAGCAAAAAAGCAAAAGACAGGCTTTCACATACCCCAACCTCAACCACAAATAGCAACATTCAAAGAAAAAGACCCGGATGAATGGGTCACAGTCGCTGATCAATCCACACTCAGAAGTTCATTAATTCATTGAGTAGCCGGACATAAACCAGGAGCGACCCACCAGTCCAGCCTTTCCCTGTCAAGAAGTTTATGGTCTAGGGAAGATTATTCCAATCAATATATTGCAAGAGATAATGCTATAACAGCATGATGGCTAGCTAGCACTGTGCTTAGAAAAATAACAACCAGTGTAACAGGAACCTGACCACCTGCAGCCCCTGAACTCCTCTCCCCGTGTTTGAAGCCCTTTCCAGAAAGTCATTGGAAATTAATGAGAAACCACAAGCCTCGAGTTGATGGAACTATCTGTGTGCTTAAATAGTTCCTGAGTCCAGCTGACTGAGCCCTGCAGGAGCTTAAATACACCGCAAATAAGTTCCATCTATGGTTGTGTCCACTGTGCACTGGGGAAGGAATGACTCCAGGGCGAAGACTGAGTCTCACAGACATAGGGACTTCCAAGGCCCCAGACTTCCCCACTAATAATCAGCTGTGAGTTACTTATTGTGTTTTCCTCTCTGATAAAGCAACGTAATAATGTATCTTCTGCCTTCAGTCATTCTTAGAAGGGAAAAACAGGGCTTCTTTGATCTTGAGTTTGGGTTAATGCAGTAAACGCTGGGAAAACAGGTTATGCCCACCCACTATAATGCTGTTGTGGCAAACACGTTCCCTGCTCTGAAAAGGTGACCTTGGAATCCAGTTGTAATTGCTGGAGTTGCTATTCCCAGTTACACCCAAGGATGTCCATCATTGCATGTGTCCATGAAAAATGGACATTATATACATTTATGAAAATAATATGATAAAATACATTGTTTTACACAATTACTATATTGAAGAAAGAAAATGTAAATGGCTCTCAATTGATCTCTCTGTGTCTCCTCTGAGGGCGCCCCCCCTAAAGGATGCGAAAATTGGGTGGAAAATGGAATTGTCATTGGCCTTCTGTGGCTGGACAGCTTTAATCAGTTGAAAAGCCCACATTGGCTGCAGTAACTCTCAGAAGCCACGCTTCAATTCACAACCGGTCCTTTACAAATTCATCCACCCACCCATGGCATCGGGTTCAGGTCACTGTGGCCTCGAAGCTCAGAAATGTGACAATGACTCTCACCACAGTCTGTTTCATCTTACTGTTTGTCTCTCTTCTGGGTTCCCATGACAGTTACCCATGGTCACCACCAGACCAATACTACGTGATATGTTTAAATCTATGGCTACTTTTGATTTTAAATCTCTCCTTTTCTATATCCCCACCCCAAGATTGAATGGCAAGAGCCTCACATTGGACAGTCCCCATGGCCTTCTCTCTTTCCAGATCCCAGTTTTCAACTAAGAGAATCTGCTTTGTGCTCAGGATACATACATATGTGTGTCCACAGATCTGCCCTGACATGTCCTTGGTGCTGTTCCATGCATGCCTTCAACAGTGCCATCCTTTCTCTGTGACCAGTGACTGAACGGAGCCGTGCCAACCCATCCAAGCCAAAATAAGAGGAGAGTTCAGGGCAGGGTCTCGAGTCTACTTAATAGCTGTTTCTAATGTGATACGTAATGAAAAGTTCTCCCCTAGCCCTTCCCAAGGATGTGTTTTAAATCAGTGATGCAGACATGTGTCTTTGCATGTCAACATCTTGCACTTGGATCTCCTAAACAAGTTAGTTAGTTAGTTAGTTAGTTAGTTAGTTAGTTAGTTAGTTAGTTAGTTTGTTTGTTTGAAAACAACTTAAACCCCACTGAGGAACTGAGGCTAATCCTGGCTTCTTCCTGGGAATTCTTTTAAAGAAAGAGAGCCTTTTCCTTCCAACTGTGCCTTCCAAGTTCAAAGGCATTTTGCAAACTTAGGCCTTTGGTGGGCAGGATTTCTGATGCAGCTACTAGACTTAAGCCTTCATTTTGATCCCTGTGAAATTATCTCCCAGTTCATCCATAGATTGCTCCAGGCACATCTGACATACTTTAATATGGAATGTAAATGAGACACCTCCATAAGCCACATCTACTCTCTCATTGCCCTAAATTTGGACTTTATCTCTGGCCATATTTGCGATGCTCTTGTCAGTCACACATCCTCCTCCCCACCACCACCACAAAGTAGTGCCCAGGGTATAAGGACTACATTGTGGTCAGTTGTCCAGTTTAAAGCCAGCCCCAGGCTCAGTTAACTGTTCTGCCCTCTCCTTCAAGACCCAAAGACCCAGAATTAGAGAGCTGACAACAGAGTGTGTTTGGACTTGAAGGACTCTTTCAGCTGAATCCAGCTTTGCGCTGGCTAAGGAACAGCTGGAGAGCTCCGGGGCTCCTTCAGCCACACTGAGCTCTGAGGGCCGAATAAGGTGCTATTTGAACCCACGGACTTAAGTAAATCCTGAGGTAGAGGAAAGTCACAAAGTCCTTGCTCTGCCCCCTGAAATCCAGTCCTGCCTGAGAGTAATTTAATTCATCCACTAAGAAAACCTTTAGGAGGGGGGATCCCGTGCCCTCCCCAGCAAAGAGTTTCTACTTTCCTTTATTAAATATTTTAAGCAGATTTCAGTTTTAGTGAAAGGACAAATTCCTCCTCTCCAAGGAACATACACCAAGAGAGCTGGAAACCAGTAGCAACTGGAGATCAGGGAGGGGAGCTGCAGGTATGAGGAAGAGCTGGGTGGGCTGCAGGGGAGACAGGGGAGAAGGCAGAAGGACTGGTGTCAGAGGAGCAGGGCTTCAATCTTGGGTCTTTTGTTTCTATGAAAAAGAAGCAAGAACGCAGGCATCCCACTGCCTCGTGAAAAGCTGGGGCAGAGAAGAGACTACGGAGCTGCCCTAATTATACATTCAGCAGAAAGGAGGTTGTGACCCTAATCTTGGTGTGAGCTCTGGAAACTCCTCCCTGGAGACCCACACACTCAAGTGAGCCTGAGGAGCTGGACACCCAGGAAAGCTTGAGAGAAATGTCACACTGGGTAGGACCCTCCGCAATGGATGAACGACAGAACCATAGTCCTAGATAGCTAACTGGACCCCCAAGGACCTTGCTGGTCTCCAGAGCCTTCCTTATGGGAAATGTGTTAAGTTGCGCATGGAATAAGGCTGTCCACAGAAGCACCTCATCGTATTGCAAGCAAGGTGAGCTGACGGCAAACCCAGTGCTATGGGAGAGCCCAGCAGAGAGCCTCTGCCTCAAGCATAGACTAAGAGACAGATGCCTCATCCTCAGCCCCTTTGCCCTTCCCTTCTTCCTCCCCCTCACCTGCCCCAGCTGTTAGTGAACCCCAGGGGCATCTGTACACCAACATCTGGCACCTGGTGGCCACTATCCAGCACGGCAGTTCATGTCCCAACTCTTCTGGTCATTAACTGCTGATCTTGAACCATTTAGTTTACTTCTCCAAGCCTCAGTTTCCTCATCTGTCAACCTACTGCCCAGGGCCATGGAGAGGCTTGACACGTGTAGGGGTGCTTGGCACCGCACTACGACTTAAACCACCACGAGGCAGCCATCGCTGCAGTGGCTCCTGATTCCGGGGTTGCCAGGAGACTCCGGACTCCCACCCAGGCCCACCCTCCTCCTCCTTTCCAAGCTCTTGGCTCCATCCCAATTTCCGTTCTTCAATATTGTACTGCCTCTCCTCGCTGCCTGGTGTTTACATTCCAAAGTCAGCCATCAGAGAAATCAGAAAGCAGAGAGGAAAGCATTTTATTTCTGAAGTTTTGTTAATTTTACTCTAGTCTTCCAAAAAAAGATTGCCCATCTGTCAAACGATTTAAAAAATAAATAAATAGGCAGGGAAGATAACAGATCTCTAAAAGGAATTAAGCGACAACCAAGAGGAAATGAAAATGGACTTGGCTCATTTCGAGTTGAAGGAGAATTGTATAATCCTAAATCTTCCTTATGTGAGAGAAAGATTACAAGCTTAACCAAAAAAAAAAAAAATGAGCTATCAGTTGTCCCAACACAATATATTCTGCAAAGACATGATTACAGAAGGGACTTTTGATTTGAAATAAACTCTTATCTGGCCAGTGTCTCCTTGGTCTCCCAGAGCTACAGATCACAACATGCATTTTTCATGGCTTTTTCTATCATCTGCAAGTGTTTCCCGGTGATGCCCTGATCAATGGCAAGTGAGGTCCCTACAGGCCATGTTTCTGCAGCAGGTGACACCCAAACACAAGTCCTCACCCCAAGTACCCCACCTCTCTTCTGAGGGTCGCCTTCCAGGGTGATCACCCTGCTAACCTTCTGACCTAAGCTACTCCAAGGAAATCAGGGAAGACATGCACACTGGAAGAAACACAGATCTTCATGAGAGAATAAAACAATTCCTTTCTCTTCCCGGTTCCCAAATCCCAAGCCTGGAGCAAAGCTACATTAAATCTCTCTCCCAGGCTACTTTCACAAGTTGTAAACTTGTTGTTTCTGCACTGCCATTCACACAAAAATGTCAAAGCAGAGAATTACAGGCTCCATTCATTCTTCAACCCCTCTGGGAACCCTGCGTGTTTCCTGAGACCCCACCATGGGGTTGAGACTCCCCTCTCCTCACTCCCGGGTTCCCCTCTGCTGCTGGGCATCTCACTCACCTCACTCATATTGGTCTAACTCCGCAGCCTGGTCCTGCCGCTCAGCACAGAAAGCACGATTCAGGGGTGGCTGTTCCACCGGTCCTGGCTTTTCTCTTAAAAAGAGATGCCGGGTGGCATCATGCCTCCCGCCAGCCAATGAGATTCATTCACCTGTCTGAATGCCTGCAGATATCTGAGAGCGAGAAGGGCCACCTAGTGGAACACAGCGGAACTGCTGCTCCAGTGGTACCCGGGAGCGGAGGTTTGGATGATGGATGGATGGATGGATGGATGGATGGATGGATGGATGGATGGATGGATGGATGGATGGATGGATGGATGGATGTGTTCAAAACACAAGTCATGGGCATGAAGGATTGCCACTGGTGTTCAACTGGGAGAACATGAGAGTCACACACCAGGAGAATACATTTCAAATTCCTTCAGGAACTGGTTTTCTTTCTTAGAGCACCTCTGAAAATCTGAGGGTAATGACTCCAGCCCATCTTGGATTCAGGAACTCTTTTCCTCTATCCCCCTTGAGGGGCCAGCCTCAATTTAGAGTTGGACACTTGTGTACTCTGTCCCCTGCCCCATCTCTCTTTCTAGGTGGACCACAGGATGGAAGGACATGCGCAGGTGTGTGGCATGTTCAGGCTGTCCCATTGGACTCACTATCTTGAGTGACAGAAGTAATCCTCTCAGCCCCGCCAGCACAGTGGGAAACAGCTTGGACTCTGGACTGCATTTTTTAGAGAGGAGCTGGGGCTCCTTTCCTAGGTTCGCAAGCTAATTAACAAAAGAATTTAGAAATGGACTGGAGAAAAAGCTTGGAAACAATTTTATTAGCATTTGAGAGAAAAACCACAGGGAAGGCAAACTAAATGTGGGCTATGGATAAGAGGAAGAGAGAAAGTCATGCATTTTGAGTTAGGGTACAGAAAGCTGGTGTGTTCAGCAATGGAAGTGAGCCAATGAGAAAACCCAAAGTGTCTGGGAAAGAATACTTAGGAATTTGACCAGGATCCAATGAAGAGAAAGAGGGAGAAAAAAAGAAGAAAAGTTAGTATTCAGAGAAGCAGACAGGCTCAGCAGTGTTTGCAAGCAGCTATACCAAAGGTATTATACATTAATTCATTAAAGGAATAATTATTCCTCACATCATCTTAGCATGCGTTTAGATGAGGGGTGGTCCTAAGCAGATGAATAGTTGACATACCTCCACTCTCCTTGTTTTCATTGCAGGGAGATGGGAGGCAGAGTCCCTCCTCCCCTGATCTCCAAACCGTCCCATGTCTGCTTTCTTACAACCGGGTGACAAGTCTGCTTAGCTCAGTCCTGTCCAACCTTCCTGGGAAGAGGCTCCACCTTTCTGCCCAGTGCTGATCTCTGAGCCCTCCTCATCCACAATTGGCTACAATGGAGGCATCTGACAGATGAAAAGCATTCGAAACCTACATCCTAGCTGGTCCTGGATGAGAGTTAAAGGGGCTGGTGAGACCTTGTCAGGTGCCCCCAACTCCTTCCCCAGTGCTCCTCTTCCCTGAGTAAACCAAGGCCCAATCTCCTTCCTCTTCAGTTAGTCTCCTCTGCCCAGTTGAAAATGCACTGTGGCCTCTTCCCTGCTGCCAATCTTACGCACCCAATACCACCATTACAGATACAAACATCCTTCATGCAGCCCCAGAAGGGTATCAGAAGCTTTACTTAGAGCCCAGTCCATCCTATGGGCATGTGGGAAACAGAAAGCCTCATCATGACTCCTTATGGGTTCCCATCTTCCCAGGCCAGAGCCACTGCCCATGGGTATCCTGTCCACCAACAAAGCTTCCGAGCAGAAGTGTGGGGTGTATATGATGGTGTGTATTCCACAGGTGAACAGTACGATTTCCGATATATGCATATATGTGTGGAAGAGAAAATAGGAGAGGGAATACAGCAAGCACTGGGATGAGACACATGTCCTGTCACACAGGACTTTTGTGTGAGTTCTGGGGCTACAAATCCATGTCCTCATTCTTACAGAGCAAGCGCTTTACCCACTGAGCCATCGCCCCAGCCCACCTTCTCTCTCTCTTGGGGTCTGCTTGGTTATGACTTTTATATCCTGACACAGCTCAGTACTGGAGGAAGATCTATCCCAGGGATGTCAAGATCTGCAGTTGCTCGTGCTTCCTTGAGAAGCTATGAAATATTTGCAGAAGACTGTGTTCACCCTCCTTCGGGTCACTTCTAGATTAGGTGTCATGCCAAGACCACAGCAAGGCTGTGTGAGTAGCTGTTACTCTGCACTGCTTAGGAAATACAACCAAATAGTCTGTGCATGATCACACAGAAACAATGTGATAGTTGAAATAGATGTCCCCCAATAGAATTTATTATAATTGTGCTTATTATAATTGTAAATTGTCTCCTGCTCTCTGGCTAGAGGAGGTGTCACTTTGGCCTGGCCTCCTGAGGTCTAGCCCTGAGGTATTTCAAATTGGATGCAAAAGACTAGGGATAGATATGCAAAAGAAAAGCCAGAACTCAAGTCTGGCAATCTTGTTGTTATGTGAGTTACAGTGTTACAGTGTGCTTGCTTGCTTGTGGTGGTGGTGCTGTCTCTGTCTCTGCTTGGATCTATAAAAGGGAGCCAACCTTTTCCTTCATTTTTTGGAACTTCCCCTAGATTTGTTAGTTTAATAAATACTTTCCTCCCCAAAATTGTGCCTGGTTTGGAGATACATCCCAGTGGCCTGTGGCTGACTACAACAAACAATATTTTCTATACATAGTTGTTTGAATCTACAGATGGGGAGTCCATGGATATGGAGAACTGGCTTTGGTGTGTGTGTGTGTGTGTGTGTGTGTGTGTGTGTGTGTGTGTGTGTCTTCCATTTAAACAGCTTTGATGAAGCCCTCAAGCAGTTTTCTTCCAAGCACACAACACTGCAGCATAATGAATGCCAACATGGACCAGAAGCTTAGAGCCTGAATCTGTGATATGACGAATAGTTTTATGAATGGCTTAGGCAATGTCTCTTCCATGTCCAATTTCCACCACTGGTAATATAGAAATATTCAGACCTCACCCCTGCTGACCCAAGCAAAGAAATGTGTACACTAAATAGATTGTACTGGAAAATAAAATGTTGAAGGAATTTCGGGAGAGCTAGACAGACAGCTTGGTATATTAAAGTGCAGGGAATGTTTCACCCTTGCTAGATTAAAATAGAAACTGGTTTGATCATTTACTTCTATAAAAAAAAAAGAATGTGTGTGTGTGTGTGTGTGTGTGTGTGTGTGTGTGTGTGTGTGTGTGTGCAGAAGCTCAAATGCTTGTGTGTGTGACATGATCCTGCCAGAAGGAGCAGAACTGAATCAGGCGATATCTAAGATTTTTTTTAAACATTTATTTGTTCATTTGAGAGAGAAATAGACACAGAGAAAGAGGGAGAGAGAGAGAGAGAGAGAGAGAGAATATGGGCACACCAGGGCCTCCTGCCACAGCAAACAAATGCCAGATGCAAGTGCTTTTAATCTCTGAGCCATCTCTCCAGCCCAGCTAGGATTATTTATAGGTATACAATATACTGTTCTATTGCATACCAGAGCTTTCCATCAGATTTTTACATCAAATGCATCACTTGTACATAATTCCTGGCATAATACTACTGGGGGGCTGAGGTTATAGGGATGGAAGTTCAAGACCAGCTTCAGCAATCATAGTCTCAAAATAAAAAGTTTAAAAAGGGCTGGAGAGATGGCTCAGCGGTTATGGTGCTTGTCTACAAAGACTAACAACCCAGATTTGATTCCCCGGTACCCATGAAAATCCAGATGCACAAAGTATCACATGCATCTGGAGTTCATTCGCAGCTGCTGGAGGTCCTGGTGTGCCCATTCTCTGTCTGTCTTCTCTCTATCTCTTCCTGCTTGTAAATAAGTAAATTGAAATATAAAAAAGGACTCGAGGCGGAGCTCAGTGGTAAAGCACTTTCCTGGCATGTGTGAGACCCTAGATTCCATCCCTAACATTGCCAAATAAGGGGGGGGGGAAGGAGGAGGAAGCACCTCAAGCTTCCCTCCTGCTTAGCACTGATGGCCAAGTGCCACCAGAGCACATTTACTCCCTTCACTGGTGTCCTCAGCCTGAAAGGACCGGCATCTCCTCCCTAGAAGAGTCTGCAGCAAACCTAGCCTCCAGCTTCTGTGATGCCCCACTTCTTCCCTCCTTCACTACTCACCAACCAGCTTCTGGAGACGATCTGGGTGTCTATGCAGCACCGAACCCCCGGCATCTTCACCCTCATGGGCTCCTGTCTGATTCCTTACCTTGAACTTCATTCTTTTCCCCCAGGCTCCAGACTTCACTAACCTGCTGGGTCATTGGGCCCCAAGCCAGAGGCCTCCCTGGTTTTGTCCATAGACAGGGACATGCAGCATAATTCTCTAAAGCTCTCCTGGAAGTGTGTCCACTGTGACAGTGAATTAGGGCGTCTGGCTGCTTACTGAAGTCTTGCCTCTCATCATCTGGAGCTTAAAGCCCCTTAGAAGAGGGAGAAGCTGGTTCCTAGAACACACAATGGCTCAGTAAGTGAAGACATGAGTTTAGACCCTAACTACATGTTTAAATGCCAGGTGGGTGTGATGGACCCCTGTAATCCCAATGTTGGGGATGTGAGGCAGAGACAGGAGATCCCCAGAGCAAGCTGGCTAGTTCAATGAATCAGTGAGCTCTGGGTTCAAGTGAGGGACTCGGACTCAATAAGTAAGGTGAAGAAAAATAAGAAATACACCCAACATTAACTCTGTTCTCCATATGTACACCCACATTCACACACATATGCACACACACACACACACACACACACACACACACACACGCCCACCACACATACATACATCCACTAAACAAATAAGCAGCCAGTTCCCAACACCCTGATCTGTTTTCTCTTACCCATTCCTGGCATGGGGCCAACACTGTGTGGCACCTGAAATTACTTCAGAATCTATAAAGGGCTCAGCAGTCACTAAACGTGAAGAGTGAAGGCTGCAACAAGAAAGCGCTTTTGTTCTGCCAACTTGGACTCACATTCCAAGGACAACACGCAAAAATTTTTTTCCTCTTTGGAAAACAAGAAAAGAGAGTCTTTCTAAAACCTTTGTGCTGTCAAGTTTTAATCAAGGTTTCGAAAACATTTTCTTTTAATCTGGCAAAGGATGCTTCCTTTAAACCTGGGTTTTACTGCCTTTTGAGGGAAAACAGAAATGAATGGAAATACTGGACTCTGGCCTGGCAGGGTTTGAAACTCTGCCTCAACAGACATGCTCTCCCTGTCGGCATCCTCCGTGTCCCATAGTCCTCTCTGTTGCTCTGTGTGAGAACTGTGTGTGATATTACTTATGGAAGTTATTGAGAATTTGCTGTGTTTCAGCTCCTCTGACTCTTTCTTCCTCTTCTCTCTCTCTTTCTCTCTCTCTCATCCTCCCCACTCCCTGCTTCCTCCTCCTCTGTGTCTCTCTCATCTAAAAAATCACTCATGTTTTATGCCCTCACCCTTCCTTCCTACCTGGATATTACATGGGTCATTCTTTCTTTCCAAAAGCACCAGCCAACAGGAGAGAGAAGGGACCGATAGGCAGATGTGGGAGACAGATGTGGGCAGATCCAGTCAGTCCCTGAGGATCTGTGAGCCATTGCTCTCCTGGTCTTGGCCACCTCACCCTAAGACAGTGTTCAAAAGCTTTGAATGAGTCTTCGTTTGTGGAGGAAAAGGTCATTTTATAGCCTGCAGTCTCCTCGGTCCAATTAACTGTGTGAACCTGTCCTCAGGAGAAGGGCTGTCTGTGGTACTGCAGAGTGGGCCTGTCACCCCGCCATCCTCATCCCTGCAGCGTCTTCTTGATGCAAAAGGCCATTGGCATTTGTGTCCAGAGCCACCACCCAGCACCAAAGGCCACACACACTGGGGGACTGCCTGCGGGACTTTCCATCCTCAGCAGCCAGACAGCTCTCAAAAGTGTGCTTTGTTGAGTTCCTCATTATTCCCCCGTCCTCACATTGGAACAGGCGGACTCTCCCCATCCCCTCTCCACAGTGGCTCCCAGCACTGCTGATCAGTAACTGCTCTGTAAGCCAACCTGCTGGTGCACTAAATCATGTGCCACTGCTTTTCAGGCCAAAGCCCCAGTCCCCACCTGACTAATTTTTGGAGAAAGAGCTGGGGAGATGATTACATCAGGGAAAGGTCTGGCCATGCAAGCATGAGGACCTGAGCTCAGATCCCCAGCACCCACATAGCATGCACCTAATCTCAGCCCACTGGAGGCAAAGACAGGCAGATCCCCGGGACTTGCAGGCTAGCTAGTATAGCTCAGTGAAAGACCCTGCTTCAAAAACAGAAGGAAAACACCCAACATTGACCTCTGGCCTCCACACACATGCACACTTATGAACACCTACATATGCAAAAAAAAGACATAATCCAGTTTATACAAAGTCACAGGATGGATCCTAATCCAACAAGACTGGTGCTTTTATTAGATGAAGATATTGGGGGCTGGAGAGATTGCTCAGTGGTTAAGGTCATTGCCTGCAAAGCCTAAGGATCCAGGTTCAATTCCCCAGTACCCATGTAAAACCAGATGCACAAAGTGGTGCATGCATCTGGAGTTTATATGCAGTGGCTAGAGACCCTGGTGTGCCCACTGTCTGTCTGTCTGTCTGTCTGTCTGTCTGTCTGTCTGTCTGTCTCTCTTTCTTCTCCCTGTCTCCGTCTGCTTGTACATAAATAAAGTAAATTAAATACTAAGAAGAGTTGGGGACACAGGCATGCATAGAGAGAGGACCTCATGAGGACACATTGCATCTGTAAGCCAAGGAGAGAGGCCAGAGGAGGAACCAACCTTGGACTCCAGCCTCTGCAATCACAAGACTGTATGTTTCAGCTGTGTGGCAAATGACCTGTATTTTCTTGCAGTATCCCACACTGACTAAGCCCTCTGGACCACAGGCAAGGCTGGTTTACCGTGAGCTCTGTAGAAGTATCCAAATCCCCTTGTTGCCTTTCTTTTCTCAGTGACGCCAACCATAGACTCAGCCCTCAGCTCACTGTCCTCAGAGAGAGTGTCTAAACTGGGAGCTGCATGACCCAAGTCACGATGCTATTCAAAGGGGTGTCCCTCCCCTAAAGGCCTCCTCATGGGTCCCAGTTCAGGATAACGCTACATCATCAACCCCAGCTTTAAAACTAACCTGGTCTCAGATGAGGTATTGATTTGTTCTGAGCCAGTACCGTCTGCCCATCCCTTGCACATCCATGTGGGTGGGGGTCACGGCCTCTGTCATAGTGCCTTCTAGTCTCATCTCCTCCTCAGCTCTGCTTCCAGATAAACTAGTCCCACACAGGGATACCAGGAGCAGAGGGAGAAAGTAAACTGCAGAACTGGGGCACCTGCCCAGCAGCTGGCCACCCAGGTCCTCAGGGTGGTACAGACGCCTGCAAAATGCAGCAGCATTGAGATGTTCACCTGCAGAAGTAGGTAGGTCATTTAAGAAATGTGTGGAGGTGGGCTTGGGAGATGGCTCAGTGGTTAAAGGCACGTGCTTGCAAACCCAGACAGCCTAGGTTTGATTCCCCAGTACCCACATAAAGTTAAATGCACAAAGTGGCCCATGTGTCTGGAGTTTGTTCATAGTGACAAGAAGCCCTGGTGTGACCGACCATTCTCTCTCTCATCTCCTCTCCTTGTAAACAAATAATAAAATGTAATAAAAAGGAAGGAAAGAAATGTGGGGGGGGGAGATGGACTTGAAAATGCTCTATTTTATGTCAACAGAATATGGCAGCAGGCATGCTTCTTAAGTCTGGAAGATACGATGGAGGCATCACCCTCACCATGGGCACCAGGGAGACGGAGGCTTAGAAGACTGAAGATCCAGAGGAAAAAGGCAGGCAGCAGCAGAGATGCCATAAGAATTCCCTAGAGTCTTTAACTGCACAAGAAAACTCTGAAACCAACATGGAGGGGACCTCAAGGGTCCAGTGGGAAAACCTCAGAGAAACTCCCAGAGGACTCATGGAATTGAAAAGCCATCACAGTGGAACATGCTCAGGAAATGAAGCCAGGGCCTCACCTTCAGGAAACCCTGAGGAATGAACTGATGAACGGGACCCAGCCCTCCTGAGAAGTTCTGAGGCATCAGTCCTCTGCAGGCAGGATTGGCTTCCTGATACCAACAGGCATGGTGAGACACAGAAATACCACAAGCCAGGTGTCAGCATTCAACCATCAGAAAAATCAGAATAAGTGGAAGAAGGGACTGCGGACAGACTGGGCTGGCGCAGCTGTTAGTAGATGCCTGCAGAACACCAGGAAACCATCAAGCAGAGCATTGGATCCAAACGTGATGTGGATTTCAGAGGAGGAGGGGGTTGACTCTCTGCCCTCTCCCCAAGGATCTTTGGCAATGTCTGAAGAGCTTTACTTTTTAATTTTTATAGCTACTGGGATCTTACAGAGATCTAATGCAAAGACCAGTGAAATAGCTAAATTTACAATTCTCAACAATGTCCTTCAAAGACTGATTGGTGGATTGGTGGGTGAAATGCCTACTGTATAAGCATGAAGACCTGAAAGCACCCATGTAAAATACCAGTCATGGTGGCTCATACCTGTAATCTCAGCATTGGGGAGGCAGAGATGAGAAAATCCCCAGAGCTTTGTGTTGCTTCGAATATTTAATCCCCAGTGGATGGCAGTGTTTGGGAAGAGTTTGGGCCTTGCTGGAGGAAGTGTAGGGAGGGAAGGGGGCGAAGGCTTTGGTGTCTGACAGCCCAGCCCCACGTGTTCAATTCCTCTCTGTTGATGTGAGGATGTGATGCTGCTCCAGACATGCCTCCCCCACCATGATGAAACTTCCTCTAAAAACTGTACACTGATGCAGGCTCGCTGGCTAGCTAGACTAGCCAGATCAGCAAGCTCTAGGTTGAGTGAGAGAGACATTGAGGAAGATACCCAACATCCACCTTTGACCTTCACGTGTTCATGCACACAAGCACACAACACACACAAACACAGAGAGAGAGAGAGAGAGAGAGAGAGAGAGAACTATGAAAGAAAGAAAAATAAAAGAACAAAAGAAAGACAAAAAAAGAAAGAAAGAAAGAAAGAAAAAAAGAAAGAAAGAAAGAAAGAAAGAAAGAAAGAAAGAAAGAAAGAAAGAAAGAAAGAAAGAAAGAAAGAAAGAAAGAAAGCCTTCACAACAAAGAATTCTCTCAAGGTCAGTAGTGCCACTTTGAGAAACTTTGTCCCATACTAACTTCTATACAAGAATCTATATGAGTCCATGTAAAAAACCACAGATGGTGAATCAAGGGACCAATAACAAGTCAAGCTTCCAGTGCTGGAGACATGATCAGCAGGTAAGAGCACTTCCTGTGCAAGTAGGAGGGCCCGAGGAGTCCTGAGATCATTAGCTCAATTTCCTAGCACCCAGGTAAACAGCTGGATGTGCCATGTACATCTGGAACCCAGTCCTGTGGGAAGCAGAGACCAGAGATTTGCTGGGCTCCCTAACACAGCAAGCTCCGTAAAGAATGAAAAACTCCACCCCAAGAAAGTATGTGGAAGGGGGGGCACCCTACGTTCTCTGGTCTCTGCACCTGCACACAAA
>PVHP010003403.1:8716-78907 GCA_004024765.1 Zapus hudsonius
CGGTTAAGGCACTTGCCTCCAGTGCCTAAGGCCCCAGGTTCAATTCCCCAATACCCACATATGCCAGACCCACAAGGTGGTGGCCCTGGTGCGCTCTCTCTCTCTCTCTCTCTCTCTCTCTCTCTCTCTCTCTCTCTGTATTTCTCTGCTTGAAAATAAATAAATAAAATATTAAAAAAAGTTTTAAAAAATTGATTCTGCATTCATTTCTACAAGGAAAAAAAATAGTTCCCTGGATGGATGAGGCCATCATTTGCTAACCTGTGACAGAGATACCCTTTGTAGCCCACAGCATGGCAGTTGGCTCCGGCTAACAAACCTTCTCAGCTCCTATGTGGTAGTGTCACCAGGCTCAGCTCAGGCCTCAGAGAGATGTGCTGTGTCTTGGGCTTTCCAAATCTGCTGGCTGGCCCTCTGCTTCATCTGTACTGGCTAAGTCCCCTTGAACTTTGTCCACCCTTCCTGGGTCTCATGCAACATGGATGCTGGAATCTAGTTCCATAGGGCCTAGTCTCATCAGACCACTAAGTGTCCCTAACATTCTCCAGAGGAACTGCCACTCCTGCGGGACTCCAAGTGCTCAGTGCAGTTGAACTTGAAAAGATGTATTTGCATTGTTCTTCTAGTGACACAATACCCAGGCACTGACAGAAGCAGTCCCCATCATGGGCTCTGGACTGTGGGATGGGCATCATAATAAGTCAATGACTCTTGACCCCTAGCTGGGCACACCACACTACATTGTGGACCTTGACTCAAAGCAGAGGTCTAATCTCAGTCCAAGAACAAACTTTGACCTGGCCCCAAGACAAGACCCAGAATGAAATGTGACTTTTGCAAAGACCTTGACTAGGTCCAGATCCCAGCCTCACCCTAAGTCACTGACATAGTCACAGATACAGCTACGATCTCAAACTTATCCTCAGTTCTCATTCTGGACCAAGAATCAGTCCTTGCCTTGTTTTGCCCTGGTCAGCTTCAAACATAAGAGTCTTGGCACAGTGGGCAGATGTTCTCACAGTCACTTTCTTATTGCTGGGACAAACATCCAACCAGAAGCAGCTTATGGGAGGAGAGGGTTGATTTCAGGCTTACAGAGTCCATTGGAAACCCCAGCAATAGTGAAAGAAGTTGGCTCACTTTAATATCTCTATAGCAGAGGAGGCTAAATATTTTATTTATTCATTTTTAAGGAGAGAGAGAGAGAGAGAGAGAGAGAGAGAGAGAGAGAGAGAGAGAGAGAGAGAGAGAATCCAGAATGGTGTATATTTGTTAACCGATACTGATCTCATTCTCCGATGGAGAATGTGTTTGTATTTTTCAGGATACAGCGAGGGAGCTGTGGCCCATATAACCCTACCAACTGACCGCAGGCAGAAAGCTGAAATCCTGGCAAGAGATGAGCCACCACAGTCATACGGTGGAAGATCCATATGGAACCCCGCAGAGAATGATTAGATGAACAATGGACCCACAGTCATAACCATTCAATCAACAGAGGATAAGCCAGTGAGACAGAAACCAACGAATCTGGACGCAAAAACCCCTAAGCTCACAACATTAAAGCAGCCTTAATACTCACCCACCACGACTCAGGGAACTGAGCGGAAGAGGGGACGGAAAGATTGTGAGATCTGTGGTGGGGGAGAATATCAGAGACTTGGCAACCCTCAGTAACAACACACTTGGGTCATGAGAACCCGGCTGAAGACTGGGCTATCTATGGTCCCCTACCACAAAGACTGATACAGATGGCCCATGGAGGAGGATATCTAGCTGACTGGGGATGGGGAGGGGAGGGGGCAATGAGGAATTGGGGATAACAACTCATTGTTGGCCCACTAAACAATGTAACTCATTATGGACAATAAAAAAGAAAAAAGGAAAAAAAAAATCTCTCTAGCAGCCAAAGCTCAAACTAAATGTACCTAGGGCTGGACTACATGATCTACCCCCATGACACCTCCTCCAGCAGGCTGTTGGAGACAGAAGAAAACAACCTGAATCAGAAAATCCCTGAGGCTATGGGGGACATACATACACATTCAAGCCACCTCTGCAGAAGCCCTGAGTCCTGACAGACAGAGAGCACCTGTGTCCTCCTGCAGGTACTCAAGAATCTAGTTAACCACCTTGTCATGGAAGGAGTCTTAGTCTACTGACTTGAGTTCAAATGCTGCCTTTATAGAATTGAGCAACTTGAAACAAATTAGTTCTTCAATGTTTAAGATTCTAGCTATAAGTTATCTGCTGGCCATATGGTCATGAAAATTACCATATACGTGGCTAGTGTTAAGATGTGCAAATGCAAATTCTTTATGTGAAAACATTTTTTAAATTTTTTTGGTTTTTCAAGGTAGGCTCTCTCTCTCTCTCTCTCTCTCTCTCTCTCTCTCTCTCTCTCTCTCTCTCTCTCTCCCAGGCTGATCCAGAATTCACTATGTAGTCTTGGGCTGTCCTTGAACTAACAGAGATCATCCAATCTCTGACTCCTCAGTGCTGGAATTAACGGTGTGTGCCACCACACCCAGCCTGTGAAACCATTTTCTTAATAAAATGCTTCATGAAAAATTAAGTGTATGATCCTATCAAGTACCCAGCTCATAGTCACTAAGAAGCTTCCATTTCTTCCTGTCAACACTTCGTCTGGTGCAGCTGGCATGGTGTGGGGACAAGCCCCCTACCAGTGTGACAGCAGGCAAACATTTTGTGCTCTCGAGTCGTTAAAATCTGGCTAATGTAATTGTGCTAATAAGGAAAGTACAAGGTCTCACTGACCACAAAGTTAGTATGAAGAGAAGAATGTAAACTAGATCATCAAGAAAATGTCAGTACTACAAAGGGCTGAAACTAGTACCCTTGTGCATGCTCAACAGCTTTTTTACTACCCCAGTTTTTTCCTTTTCTAAAAAAAAATTATTTTGAGACAGTATCTTGCTAGGTTGCCCAGGCTTTCCTTGAACTCACTCTGTAGTCCAGGCTAACAGTGAACTTGTGATTCTCCTGACCCAGCCTCCCAAGTTGTATTATAGAGGCCTTGGCCATCAGGCCTGCCTTATTATTTATAAATTTTATATTTGTCAAATGATGATATTCTGGATACATTGTGTTAAAGAATGTGTTAAACACTTCTAAAATTCATTTGACCTATTCTTACTTTTTTATTTTGTTAATGTTGCTACTAAAATAATTGAAAACTATATGTGTGGTGTAGAGATGTTGCCTAGAGAGGGGAATTGATGAGTGGTAATAACTAGAATAATGAAAATAGCAACTGGGACAATCCTAGCTAACACTGATTGAGTGTTTATGATATGATACTAACACTTTGCTAAACGTTCACAGAAACTTCGAGAAGTAGGTCCCATCATTCAGATTGGGACAACTGTGACACTAAGAAGTGAGATAGCCATTGAGCTGGCCAAAAGTAGAAGCTGGGTTGCAGCCCACAGTATCTGCCTCCCCAGCCTATATGCTAAGATAATTGCTACAATTTTTAAAGGCTAGCTCAGCAAAGGCCTTCATGCAAATGGTTCACCTCACAGGGCATAAAAGCACGAGCTGAATTCAATCACTGAGACCCAGCTTCTGCAATCCCCACCCTCTCTCAGTACCAGACATCTCACTGCTCATCAGACTGGTCAGCACCCAGTCGGATCCTCACGAGATGGCAGAAATCTTTTATTCAATCTTTTGCATTTCTCATCCATTGCCCAGGTTATTTTTATCTGGCAGAACCAAAGAAAACAGTTTCCTTAAGCCCTTAGCTTTCTCCACTAGCAAGAGGCACCTCTGAGAGCAGAAATGATAAACTCAATTGTGCAAAAATACAAGTTCCATTCTTCAACTTGTGTGCCAGTCATAAACCCTGCACCTTCCGTTGGAACAACCCCCCTCCCACATTTCAGCAGAAATACTTAATATGTCATTTCCCCTGCATCCATCTTCCTCAAAGCACTTACTTCAGAAAGCAGAGAAGGAAAAACAAACTCTAGCAGCCCAGTTCTTTGGAAGAGGAGAACTTTATGATCAAAACTCGAAATGCTTTGCCATATAGCTGCACACATTCCCTAAAGCTCCCATAACTGCTCCATAGATGGAAAAATCTCCCCAGGAACCCAGCAACTTAGCCTCACCTCCAACCAGAGAAGGGGTGGACAGGGCATTCACGTCAGCAATTGGTTTGTTTCTCATCAGCCAGAGGACCTAGTTCAATTCTAGGCTCAGAGTGTAACCACCTCAGTGATCTTGAATTGTGTATTCACTACTGTTTGACAAATAACAAACACAGCATTGTTAGGAGAATAAGATGGCTGGAGAGATATGATATGATATGATCATATGATCATATGAGACAAAGAAAGATGAAAACTCATAATCCTCTGCTTGGATTATTGGACTGTTTATTCTGATAACAGTCATGACTTATTCCAATGTGATACTTTCTGCTTTCCATCAAGATCTGAGTTTATGCTCCCTCACCTTGAACCTGAATGAGCTTTTGTTTGTTTCAGCCTGTAGAGCATGACAGTCATGCTTCTATATGACTTGTGAGATGGAGTCAAAAAGGTGATGCAACTTTGACCAGGCTATCTTGCTCTTGGGGTCAGCCACCATGCTGTAGGAAACCCAGCACACGTGACAGGAGTTTCGGCCAGTTGAGTCTCCCAAGTGACAGTCAGCATTAACCAGCAGACTTCTGAGTCAGGAAAATTCAGACATGATTCCAGCCCCAGTCACTGTCAGATGCAAGGGCACGAAGGACTCTGACAGTGAGGCCATCTAGCTGAATTCAGTCACAACTCACCCAAACAGTGGTGATCAAAATGAAATACTGTGGCCATTAGGTTTCCAATGGTTTAGGATGCAACAGATAACGGAATAAACACCTGCTCTATGTCAAGTCTGTGCGAACTGCTGAAAGATATAACAGTAAAGCAGACTTTGTCCCTGCCCTCAAGGAAATCACAAGTGAGTGGGAACATAGAAAGGTAACCAATCACAAGCCTGTACCATATGAACACGGAATGGTAGAGTATGAGAAATGCTCCGATGCCTGAGAAAGATATCAGGTATTATCTGTCATATTTCACCTTCCTTCCCTGAGACTCTCGCTGAACCTGGAGTTTGCCATTTTCTTTTTATTGTTTAAAATGGCCAACCAGGGAGCTATAGCAATCCTCCTGTCTCTGTCCCCTTTAGTGATGGGGTTACAGGCATGAGTACCCATGCCTTGAAACACATGGGTGCAGAGAATAAAATTTGCTTATGCAGCAGGAACTCTTACCCACTGAGCCATCTCCCCTGACCTCAGAGGAGAGCCTTTTAATTCAGTTTTGAGAATGAGTGGGTATCAATAAAATGGAACAGTAACATTCAATTCATTCTTAGGAGTATTGAGAAATAAGGGTAGTGAAAACAGAAAACTATTGGAAAACCTGCTTTCAGAATGTACTGTGCAACACCCATAGGTACTTCTTTAATAATTAACTGGGATTTCCACAGACCACTGAGCATCAGAAAGTCTAGAAATAGAGTCAAATGCCAGAGAGATTTGGCATTATCTGTCATACTGCATACCAGGATAACTACTAGTAAACCAAAGTCCAAATGTGAAATATAATCTATTGACATCCTAGAAGACAAAAGATAAATAAGGAAAAAATTTCTTGATAACCATGGAATCATCTTATGACGGTTAAATTTGGTTGTCAACTTGACCTTTTTAGTAATCTTGGGTGGGTCTCTGATGTTCACAGGAAGGCAGCCTTCTCAGTAGGGGGAAGGATATAAGGAGTCTCAGGGGAGCTAGAAACAGACATCCCCTTCCTGGGAGTGCAGAGCAGGAAGGAAATTCCAGAGACTTAGGGAGTCAACAGTCTGGGAAAGGGTTGCAAGACCCCACTAGAAGGCTGTATAAAGGGGGAGAAAATCTCTCACTTCCTCCTGCCTGTTTTGTTGCTGTGTGTATGGTGTTGATGATGGGTTTCTCTCTCTCCTTGGGCCTGTGGAAGGGGATAGCCCTTTTCACCATTATGGAACTTCTAATGGATCTGTAGCTTCAATAAATCCTTTCTTCCCATAACTGTGCCTGGTTTGAAGGTTCATCCCAGTGGCATGTGGCTGACCATGACAGCTTTGGTACCAGGACCTGTGATACTGCTGAAATGAATCTGACCATGTGAATATTGGTCTTCTGGAATTTGCATGCTGGAGGAATGGCACGGACTTGGTACTTGCAACTGAAGATGCTTTCCAGAGAGGTGAGCCACGTTTTATTGACTATCCTGGAGAGAATTTGAAAATGCTAAATATAGAGAGAATTGTATTTGGAAGCTTGGCTTATGATCTTTCTAAGGGTAAGGAGTGACTAGAGAACTTTATTGGAACTGTGTTACTGGAATAAGGGGTGGATATGTTCTACTGTTCATGCCCAGAGAGTTTGATTAAGTTTGAATTTAAGTAATGGACTGATGTGTTTGGAAATGATATGGAACTGAGAATTTTAAAGATTTAAGGTTGGAAAAAAATCTCAAAGCAAATTTAACTTACTGGCACAGAGATTGGCTTTAGGTTACTGAAGCTACTAATGACAACACATTACCAATCCTAAAGAAGATAGCCTAACCTGCTCTACATTGAAGCAATGGAAAGGATGCTTGAGGTATTTCCACCCAGGAAGGACTGAAGGATAGACTATGTAAACTCTTTTGGACAGATGTAGCTGAAAGGAAGGAACTTGCTCTTCAATGTCACGATTTATTTCATCTCTGAATTAACATGTTTGTGTCTGCATACCTGGTATTGCTTTTGGAAGCATGAGGAATGCATGTGTGGAGTGGGTCATGAAGTGCACACAGTTCCAGGAGCTACTGCTGAGATGTGGTATATGGAAAAGGGCTTGAAGTCCTTGGTTGGCCAGTGAAGCCATTGGAAGATGGATTGTTTGGAATGGAGACCCAAATATATTTTGGATACACCAGGACTATGAAAGGGCTACCATGGAGCACTGTTAGCTTGGGATGGAAGTTTTCCCCAGCTACTCAGCCAAGCTGGAGGGGTGGAATTGGAGAATCCAGAGACTGCCAGTCACTGGTTGTGATACTAGACTTGAACTGCAGCTCTTGTTTGCCTAATGGTTGTTGAGTGCACATTGGTCCAGTCTCTCCTTGTTATGCTTCAAAGAAGTTGGAAATGTTTACTCTGTACCATTATATGCTAAAGGCACATAAGTTATTTTTATTTTCCAGAACTCACAGTTAAGAGACCTTGCCTTGTGTTGGGGGGAGATTTTTAGTTTGTGGTTGTATGTGGGATAGTTACATCATGTTAGGCAGAATTATGATCTTGTTACTATCCTCATTTGGAAATTAAATATGATGCAAGGAGATATGGTTTGATGTCAAGTTGACAAGGGGTGGGCTTGTGGTGGTTAAGTTTTGTTGTCAACTTGACCTTTTTAGCAATCTTGAGTAGTTCTCTGATGTTCACAGGAAGGCAGCCCTCTCAGTAGGGGGAAGGATGTAGGAAGCTCAGGGGAGCTAGAAGCAGACATCTTTTCAGAGGAGGGCATGGCAGGAAGGAAATTTCAGAGACGCAGGGAGTCAACAAGGCTGGGAAAAGGTTGAAAGACCCCGCCATAAGCATATATAAATGGGGAGAAAATCTCTCCTTCCTGCCTGTTTGTTGGTTTGTGTGGTGTTGGATATGGGTTTCACTCTCTGCTTGGACCTGTGAAAGGGGGCTAGCCTCTTTTACCATTATGGAGCTTCCCTTGGATCTGTAACTTCAATAAATCCTTTCCTCCCATAAACTGCACCTGGATTGGAGATTCATCCCAGCAGTGTGTGGCTAACTACATCATATCTAAAGTTTTCTATTTGTTCTTTAAGTTTTTGACTCAGCATCCAGAAACACTAGAAGGTGTTTCAATAAACAAAACTACTTAAAAAATAATTATTTAATGCAAAACAAAGAGACACAGAAAGACACAGAACCAGAAGCATCTTCAGTAACCAATATCTGTAACTAAAAATGTCCTCCAAGGTGGAAGATGGATACAATGTTGTCATAGTCAACCACACGCTGCTGGGATGAATCTCCAAACCAGGTGTGGTTGTAGGAGGAAAGGATTTATTGAAGCTACAGATTCAGGCGAAGTATCATAATAGTGAAAGAGGCTGGTCCCCTTTCACAGGTCCAATCAGAGAGAGAAACCCATCACAAACACCCCCAACAAACACATACACAAGTAAAACAGGTGGGGGGGTGGCAGAAAGAGAATTCCTTCTGTTTTAAATAGCCTTAGGGCAGGGTCTTGCAAATTATCCCAGACTTGTTGACTCACTACCTCTGGAATTTCCCTCCTGCACTGCCTTCCCAGGAAGGAAAGTTTGTTTCTAGTTTCCTGAGCCTCCTTATATCCTTCCCCCAACTGAGAGGCATGCCTTCCTGTAAATAACCTCAGAGACCCACTAAGATAATTAAAAAGATCAAACTGACAACAAAACCTAACTATTACAAATGTCAATCATAAAAACTGCACCCTTTCCTTAGCAATCCTATGATGGCTCCCTGTACCCATCATAAAGCCATGCACTATGTAACCCCAGCTGTCTTGAATTTGTGATCCTCTCTCCATTTCATTCCCAAATGCTGGGATTATAGATATGTGCCACCATGCCTGCCTTATGTTTAATCAGGTCTACTGGATATGAAGTTCAGGTTTGATTATCATTGGGAAAATAACTACTTATGTGAGCTGGGATTTTAACAAATGGATGTCTATCCCCCTGCACATATGTTACATGGGCTGGGAGAGACTGTAAAGTCAACTGTTTCCTGAGCACCCTCTCACCTCATCCCTGGGGCAAGGATCAGCATCATGTTCAAGATTATGTAACAGTCATAAAGACAAATACTTAAAGCCATTGAAGCAGCAATAAAGCAGCCCAGGAGTCATAAAAACCGTGAAAATGTAACATGATTCCAATGGAATTCTTCTTGTTCCACTTCCTTAGAATCACTTCTCCAGAAGTTAGAACCTACATCTTGTTGAGTCTCAATTTTCTCATTTTCTCCTCAGTAAGAGAGTTAATAACAATAACTTTAGAAGGGGGCTGAGAGTGAAAATGAAGATGACATATACAAAAAGCCAAGCACGGACACAGGAAAAACAGAGGCTTATATTTAGTCTGTAGCCACCATCAGGAATGTGACTTCACTTTGCTAGTGATCATTCACACATGCACGCACACCACACACACACACGTGCACACGCACACGCACACGCACGCACACTGGCCCATCCTGAGAGAATGAATGAGAAATCTCATCTCTCCCTTCCTGTCCAGAGGAAAGATCTTTTATTTTTTTCTTATTATTTGCTTCTTATTTTTAAGGCGTAGTGAACAGGTAAACAGAAAGTGCTATTAAAGACACATGGAAATAAAACAGAAATGTCAAGAGCCCACTGAGGCACACTGGGTTGCTCTTCAAGATGTTGGCTCAGAAGCCCTAATCCCAGGACTCCAAGCTAACAGACAGGAGCTGCTAGAGCTAGGCTTTCAGTCTTCACTCCTCCCTTAATCCAGAGAAGCTGAAAAGGTATTAAGAGGACCCAACATTTTCAGCACAAGGTGGGCAAGGACAGACAGAGAGAACAAGGTAGATAGTGAGTGAGTCTGGTCACACCAGGGCTTCCTGCCAATGAACATCCTGTAAATGAACATCAGACTCTTGTGCCACTTTGTGCATTTGACTTTACATGGGTTCTTGGGAACTGAACCCAGGCCATCAGGCTTTGCAATCAAGCACCTTTAACTGCTGAGCTCTCTGTCAAGCCCTTGCAATTTTTAAAAATATTTATTGAGTTGACTTTGGTATGGACACACACAGCTCCAGCTTAAGGTGCTTGACAGTCAGTTTAGGTTTCCTGATCTCCATCACAATACCACGACTTCAACCTCTGTAATCTAAGCCAAGGACCACCACCAAAAAGCAGTCCCTCTAATTAGCTGAAAGGAGGTTCACCTTTCAGCAGATTACAGTATCTTGGTGGACAAAAATAACACTGAGAAGTAACCCAGCTTTTTTTTTCCATGGCCAGTGTTATAAAATAGCTGATGAATTTCCTGGGTGTGAAAAACTTGGCCACTGGAATACCAAGGGTTCAGTCAGGACAGTCAAAGATCTGGGAAATTTCCCAACTAAGCAACTTGACAATAAAGGGAGGGCAGAGGCCAAACTCACATTCAGCACAAACTTCTGTGTAATTTCAGGGGTTAGCACAGGCACAGAAAGCATCACAGAATGTCCGATTTACCCTAGTGTAAAAAGGTCCTGCAAAGTTCCCTACCTGCTCACTGTTGGTTGCCAACAAACCCCTGCAGTGGTCACCTTGCCTCTGATACCCACTGGCTTCAAATTCTAAGGGTCTCAGAAAGGGAAATCAATACCTATGCCTCCTCCCCAGATGAGCCATCCCCAACCATCTTCCTCGTCTCTCTCTCCATCATACATTCCCACTTTGTTGTCTCCATAGTTGTACAAGTACAGAACCAAGACCTGGCGCTGTAGCTCTGATGTCATGGAACTTAGTCAGCGGCATTATGAGGATGTTTTCACATTTATTAACAACCTTAAACTGGAAGAGAAAATGGACAATTGTTGTTTGGAATGCCATTAAGATCATAATGACAACAGAGATTACTGACTGCTACAAAGACGAGAATTAGATTACTTACAACAGCGCAATCTTATTTGCATGAAGGATCCCCATCAATAGAACAAGAAAAGAACTCATCATTTTAAACTAGACTGGGATTGTTTCCTAATCTATGAAAATATGAAACATTAAGTACCATTTTGGTTTTTTTTATTATTCATTTATTTTGTTTTGTTTGTCATTGTTTTTGTTGGTTTTGTTTTTCCAGGTAGGGTCTTGCTCTACTCCAGGCTGACCTGGAATTCACTACGTAATCTCAGGGTGACCTTAAACTCACAGCAATCCTCTTGCCTCTGCCTTCCTAATACTGGGATTAAAGTCATGCGCCATCACTCCCTGTACCACTTTGCAATTTTTGCCATGTAAATAGATATTGGTGAAGAGGTAAATTTAGACGTAAGCATGTTTTCCTTTCAGTGGCTAGTGGGTCTATGACTCAGGGAGAGACTGAGGCCAGAGACAGGGATTTCAGAATCATTCTGTATAGGCAGTGGTTGAAGCCTTGGGAGTTAATAAAAGTACAGTAAGAGAGAGGACAGGAGGAAAATAGAAGGTAGGGATGATGGGTCCCTTAGAACAAATCAGGTTAGAAATAGTCAAAACAGGCAAGGCAGGAGAATCAGGAAGCAGGTGCTAAGGGAAGAGGCAAATGACAGGAAGGAGGGCTAGTCTCCTGCCAAGGGAGATCAAGAATGATGATACTGGGAACTCTCCATGGAATTACTGCTGGAGATGCCGCCTCTATGCAAATCTTATTTGCTGCTGTCAATCCAGACCCTGTCCCACCGAGACCATTTCTGAGAAACAGACTTGAGACACAAAAAGCATCTCTTTCTGTAAAATTGTTTTGTGGAATCAGAATGTGTGCACTGGGGTTCTTTATGAATGACAATTTAGGGCCAATATTTGCTCGTTGTAATGCTTGTCCTATTTTTCTCTCCTGGGACAGAAAAGAATACTGCCCAAACATCCACAAATATTTTTTTAAATAACATAAAATAAAACTTCATTTCACAGAGTTAATCTTTCCCAAGCAAACCTGTTAGCATTACACATAGGGAAACCAGATTATGCTAGAGACATGTAGATGGCATTTAATGTTAATTTATTTCACTTTTGCCTTTCCTTTATCCCTGGAATAAAGAATTCAGATAGTCTGTTATGACCCTCATATATATATACAATGTCCAGGTTAAATTACAACATATCAAATAGTTATCCATTCTCGGTGTTTCAAATAGCCAGCTTCCTGTCTTATTTCATAGCCAAGTTTGTCTGGAAGACACAGAGTTTCAATCTGGACAAAGCAGATGAATAGATCACCAGAATCCAACGTGAGGACAGCGTTCGATTTGTTGGTACATGGTGAGGGAACCTTGCCAAACAGTAGAGAATGTTTATGGATGTTCAATTTGACGTTTGTGCAGAAAGATCCTGCTGTACTTTTCAGGTAAATGTACTTCTTCACGTCCTCTTAGCTTTAGGACAAGCAGCATTGCCCTGGCCAGAGCTCTGCAGGTGACCTCAGAGATTCCTATTCTATACTTTTTCCAGCATCAAGGAGGCTAACTGGTGTCCACAGACACCCCAGGGAAGGAGGAAAGGATGTGGGGAACCAGTTCTTCACAGGGATCTGATGAGTGTTCACACAGCCATCTCTAAGAAGCCTATATCACAGGTCACATCATTCCTCTTCCTTCCCCTAGACCAGGATCTCTGCCTCATCACTCTTGACATCTGGTACCGGACAGTTTTGTTGTTGGGGACTGCCTTGTGCAAATCAGGATATTTAGAGGTATACCTGGCCTCTACTCACTAGATGTATGCTAGACAACCAGAAGTGTGCAGATATTCTCAAATGCCCTTTGGGAAGACAGTGAAATGGTCCATACCCGACAGATCATCATTTATGCAATTATAGACTGTGGGCAGCATGGCTTCCTTTCAGATGGCTTAAGGAATCATCCAGCATCTAGGAACAGAGCAGGCTGCCTTCTTTTCTCTTGCCAGAAATGTTAATGTGATGTTTAATATCTCACTGGAGTTTGCTCATTGCATGGATGGATGCTTCTTCTCCCACCCCACCCCCACCTCACCTTCACCCCACCCCAACCCCAACCCACAGACACAGCTGCTCAGGCTGCTTAAAGAGAAATCAATATGACACCAGACATGTCCAAGTGGAGCTTTGTTTAACAAACACCCCTGCCCATCTGCTCAACCTTAAAAGCCATGGCTCTGCCTAGTGAGGGAGGGGATTCAAAGAAACTCTAGAAAAGAGGGAAGGCTCTGTCTCCAGTAAGAGTTTATCTACCCACTACTGGGAATAAAAGCAAGGCTGTGATCATAAGACACATATGTGTTCTGTCTGATCTCAGGGGACATGCAAAGCCCCAGCCTCTCCTGTCACACATCCACCTGACAGAGGTGTCTCAATGATCTGTCTACTGACCCAGACTAGAGCACGCTCTATGCCTTCATCCTTCATCTCCATGTTCCCTCTAGCAAAGAATGCCATCTGAAGGACCTTCTATCACATCACGGAGCTCAGTCACCTCCTAGCCACCCTCACTGTCCCTGGTGCATTTCCCAATTCATCTTCATTGGCTCATCTGGCCTAATGTATTCATATTCCCACTGCTCCCCTTACCATCAACAAACCATTCTTTCATATAGACTGCCATGGGGGCGTTCTTATAACTCAACAGAATAAGAAAATATCCACACCCTGCTCACCAAATACTATACATTATATTAGAAATTTCAAAAACTGTCAAGCTGAGGAAACAAAGATATTTAAAATATTTATAACAGATAAAGCAATCTCTATAATTCTGATTTTTTCTCCTGTACTTCACGTATGTAAAGAGTTCTCACAAATCAGTATGACAATGACAAACATATGATGAGGCAATATACCAAAATATTTATATTATTTTATTTATTTATTTGCAAGGTGGGAGGGAAGGAGAGAGGGAGAGAGAGAAAGTCAGAGAGAGAGAGAGAGAGAGAGAGAGAGAGAGAGAGAGAGAGAGAGAGAGAGAACCCAAGCCTCTAGCCACTACAAATAAGTTTCAGAACTTTGTGCATCTAGCTTTATGTGGGTATTGGGGAATCCAACATGGGTTGTTAGGCTTTGCCTTAACTGCTGAGCCATCTCTCTAGACCTCCAAAATAGTTTTAATTATAAATTAAAATATGGAAAGTATACACCCTAGTTATAACTTAGTCACAGACTTAAACGTATTACTTTAACTTCGTAGACTATCACAGCTTTTAATTTGGCCAAGTAATCCACTTAGTGACTGAGAGCCCTTAACTGGTATTAGCGATTCAGGGCAAAATGCATTGGGAACCAAAATCTTGGGCCCCCAAAGAGAAATTCACTTTACAAGTGATTTACAAAGAGGTTACTCACAATAAAATCTAGCCAATTCAGAAATGTGTATCTCTGTTAACCTATTCTGATCTCACTCTCTGATGGAGATACTTTTTGTATCTTTCAGAAGGCAGTGAGAGAGCTGTGGTCTTTCCAACCCTACCAATGAGCAGCAGGCCAACAGCTGACATCCTGGCAAGAGATGAGCCACCCCAGACCTACTGTGGAGGATCCACATGGAACCCCACAGAGAGTGGTGGTGGTGGGAGGGGATAAACAAGAGACCCATAACCACAGCCAATCAGTCAACCCAGGATGAGCCAGTGAGACAGACACCAACGATTTTCAACACAACCTAAAGCAGAAGTACAGAGGCCCCCTAAGACCTCAACAATAAAGCAGCCTTAATACTCACCCACCATGACTCAGGGAACTGAGCAGAATAGGGAGCAGAAATATTGTAAGAGCCATGGTGGAGGAGAATATCCAGAGATGTGGCCCCCCTCAGTAACAACATACAAAGGGGGGGGGTGGAACCGGGTTGACTCCTAGGCTATCCATAACCTCCTACCCTATGGACTGACCCAGTTTGCCCACAGAGGAGGATACCCAGCTGATTGGGGACAGAGAAGAGGGAAATCAGGGAACTGGGGACACCAACACATTATTTGCTCATTCAGTGTATGTAAATATGGATAATAAAGATATAATTTATTTTAAAAAATAAACCAATAAAAAAAAACTTAAAAGATTGACTACGGTGACAAAAAGTTATGGGTTGGGTCAGAGAGGAGGGAAATGGGGGAACCATCACAAGATTGGCTCATACAGTGTATCTAATTATTGACAATAAAGATATTTTTTTAAAAAGTTATGGAAACGGGGGCTATTGTATCAGATGCTAGGGTAAATATCTACAGGGTTCATCAGAGACAGATTTCCTCTACTATATGAGTTTCCACTGCTGCATAACAAATCATCACAAGTTTAGCGGATTAAAGCAGAGCCTGTTTACTATCTCAAAGCTTCAGTGGGTCCAGAGTCCAGCAGGATTTAGTCGGGTTCTATGCTCTGGATCTCACAAAGCAGCCAGAGCCTGGATCTCACTTGCACCTTGGAAATCTCCATCAAAGTTCACCTGATAATTGGCAGAGCTCAGCTGCTTACAGCTGCAGACTTTGGGTGGCTAGTTTCCTCAAAGGCAGCAGGAGAGAAAGACCCTGACTTCTAGATTCTCTCTTAAAGGATTTGCCTGATTAGTTCAAAGTCATTGAGAATAGTCTTCAGTTTGATCAATTTACACACAAATGATTAGCTCTTAGCTATATTCACAAAATGCTCTCATCTTGCCACATGGTAAAGACTAAACATGGAAATGGCTTTGCTATAGTCTATTGGTCAGAAGCAGGTCTTGGTCCCCACCCATGAAAAAGGTATGAGAACTAAAGAAATGCAGGAGACATCAGAGGTCATTTTATAATTCTCCACACATGTGGACCCAAACTTAAAATGTTTATAATCTTTGTCACATCAATTTCTTTTCCAGGACTAAATACCAAGCAAATAAAGGGACCAGAGCACAGAGATCCCTTCATCATTCTAGTGTTTGAAAAAATGAACAGAGGGAAGAAGCCTGAATGTCCACAACGATAAGTTTAAATAATGTATAATACTCTTTGTGGGATCTCATATGGATGTAAAAGGAAGAGAACACAGGAGAGAAGAAATAAAAAGAGAGCTAGGTGGGAAAAAAGCAGATGAAAGATGGAGCCTATCTACACCAGCACCTCTGTTTATATTTACACCTGATTTTTACAACATAAAACTCTGAAAGAACATCTCTACAAGTGCTAGTGGAAGCTCTCTTCAAGTATATCCATGATCACGGTATCATTGTTTCAGATGCTTTATGGTATAAAACTTTTGAAAGTACTTATAAATTCATTTTACAACAAGGAACAATAAAAGTGTTTTTTAAAATGCTAGAACATGAGTTAGTAAAAAAAAATGTGGCCTACAAAATAGTATGCCCAAGGAAATCAAATGTTTTAAACATATAAATATAAGGTGAAAACGTATTAGACACAGAATTTTAATAATAGCTAGACAAGGGATGATATTAGGGGAGATCATTTTTTTTAGCTTTATCCTGTACTTTCAATATGATGTGGACATTATTTTTATAGCTTTTTAAATCAGCCCCAGGTAGTTTTTTGAGTTGTAGGAAGGGAACCACAGGCAACAAAATAAGCTTAAAAGCACATTTCCACTCAAGAGCTTTGCTCCGACATGGAAGTCACACTGAACACAGACTTTTCAGCAGTATCTAACCTTCCTATGGCTGCTGCCATCATTAGGCTGGAAGTGGCCTGATCACAGTGTCCCTGCTCCATCCACCTTTCAGTGCCTGTCCTAGAGCTGCCAGAGAGGGAACTCCATGGTGGCCAACCAAATGAACAAAGGAAATGTTGATGGCCCAGAACTCTGCAAAATAAACCAATGTAAGGGATCCAGTGATCAGAGCAGGGTAGAAACCATGAGCCACCCGGACAGGGAGGCTGACTGGTCTTATTAGCTGTGGTTTATGTGGTTTATGAGGATGAGGAGCTAAGTGGGAGCAATAGAGGTGCGAGAAGTAAGTGGATGGGTTGGGACTACAATAGAGTTAGTGATTTAGTGCAGGGAGGCATTGGGGACAATGACCCTGCTCTGGCTTGTACAACTAGATAATGACTTTGCCTGAATAAGGACAGGCATTTTTGTTGTTGTTGTTGTTCAAGAAGAAATTGCAATTTCAGGATTGGACATGCTAGAGTTGAGGTTCATGAATAAAGGTATCTGGGAAATGCCACAAGGGGCCACTTATGTCGCCCTCCCAGCTGTCAGCATCCGCAGGCCTGATTCTACAAACCACAGGAGCTTAATAGATGCATGTCTTCTGAGAAAAATCCATCTATCCCTCCTCAGGGAAGAGAAGCCCCCTGCCTTAAGAGCTTATTACTTCCCAGAGCTGGTAGAGAGAGATCCTGTGATGGAGGGATGGGTTACAGTGCGGGGCACCACGGGAGCCCAGGAGCCCTGGGAAGCTACTCTTCTGTTTCCTGGGAAGAAGCTCATTTCATGAGTCCTTGTGCAGTGAATCCATTGTTCATGTGCCACCCAAGATCATGACTGCTCTCAGCCCCCAAATCCCTTGAGTAGAATTACCTACACATTTCATGAGGCCATGGGCGACTTCAAGAGCAGCTACCAGGGGAAGAAGACTGGCTCTGAGTATAAATTACATTTGTAACAAAAGGATCTGAATCCAGTGTCACCAAGCTATTTTCACACACACACACACACACACACACACAACCTTAGGAAAGGTTTTTCCTGGTATTCAAAAATTATTTGCAAAATGGTTCCTATCGACATGCCCACAGAGACCCCAGGCCTCCGTTTGAAGGTATTTTCTTTCCAAACTTTTTTTCTTTCAACTCCCTCTGATATAGTCTCTGTGTTGGATGTTTTTGAAGGAAGGGGGTAAGGATTTGTAAGAGATGGGGACTGGCGGGAGGTCCTTCGGTCACTGGGTCCATGGTCTAAGAAGGGATGAGTTCATTCTCCTGAGACTCCTGAACAAGAACACACTTATAATGGACCCACTCCCCAGATTCTTTGACTTGCTGTCTTGTGAAGGGATCTCTGCGTTTCTGCTCCCATGTTGTAACACCATCAGCCAGTTCTTAGTGAACTGATGCTGGAACCAGGCCCTTGAACTTCCAGATATTTGAACTAAATGCAGTTTCTTTTTTTTTTTTTTTCCTTTATAAGATTAGCACGACTCAGCTATCTTGTTTTAGTAATGGAAAATGAATACATTGTGTCTGTGTTGATCTCTCAGCATTGGCTGTCCTTCAAATCCCATGTCTTCCAACCCAAGATTCAGGTCCCTTTGTCCTGAGTCCCTATAAGGCATGGCACGGCCCCTTTCTGTTTATGATTCTGAATCTCTTCCATAACTCTGAGCTCTCGTGGTCTGTGCCTAGTCCACCTTCCTTCCTCATGCCTACCACCAGGTCAGATCCTAAGGAATTCTCCTTGCCTTTGCATGGAGTCACTCCTCACAGTGGAAAGTCCCTTTCCGTTTACTCCCAACAGTGTGAAGACCACCCCTCAAGATAAACGGAAAGACTCCTCTGCTCCATCCTCAACGTACCATCTGCTTTCTACCTCCACAGCCATCCCGTTCATTCTCCCATTTATGACTCCTGCAGCCGCAATTCCCTGCTTGCAAATTATCATCCTCCCGGTAACAAAAGCATTGTCTACAAATTGCTTTATAGGCCATCAAGCATCAGTTTGTGTCACGATTATCTGCGTGCTCATAAATTCCTTGTGAGTTTCACAGTCGAGACACCATCTTCCACATTTTACACATGAAAAAACCCGAGACTCAGTAAATTACTCCAGGTCAGATAGAAAGTGGCGGAGTTCAGATTAGAACTCAAAGCTTCTAATTCTCCGAATTGGGCTTTCTGCACGTTGTATCCACTAAACATTCTGTTGGATGAGTTAATTGTGGGTGCATAATTCTGAAAGAGAGGAAAGAGTCTCTCGATTTTCTCGGGGCCTTGCATGGCAAACTGACTCGATAAATCATGATTGAATTACTGAATAAATAAAGGTCACTTTCCCTGGCTTTAGTTGTCTCCTCTGTAAATAAGCATGTTTAGGTGATACGGTTCCCCACAACCTTTCTGGAATTCTCTCTCTCTGCTACAAATTTCTAGTGACCAGTCTGGCTCTTGGGCTGGGGTCTGCACTGAGCAGGATGAATGCAGACTATACTTGTTGCACTGGATGAGGATGAGAAGCAACAGGAAAATGAATAGAGACCATTTATGAAGGAATAATAGAACCACACACTCCTTGATGCTAGAAATAATAGAGGGCTCCGTGTGTCGCTACCGGCCTCTTGATGTCCCTGTCATCCATCGTCATTCATCCCCATTTAAGCCAGAGTCCTTTTTTTTGTGCAGAAATGTAATTTAGTGGGTGGGTTTCCCCACAACTCTGTGTCAATGACACATCCATTTCCTTCTCTGCTTTTAAAGTTTATGTTCCTTTGGACACGATGGCTGCACATCGCCACTTTCCTCCAGAGTCCCACGCAGCCGAGAATCTCCTTCTAAAAGCTCTGGCAGGTTTGAGTGAAAGAGAGGCTAGAGGTTTTCACTGGCACCTGGGTGCTACCAGATTGGAATGAAGGCTCTCTCAGAAGGTTTAGCTGCATGCAAGAATTACCACGATAGCAATAATTATACAGGCAGGAAAAGCCATGGAGTCTTCACTTGGGATTTGATACTGGTCAAAGGCTTTACATACCTTCTTGCACTCAGTTCTCATGACAGCTGTAAAAGGGAGGTGTACTGTACAAATGGGACAACTGAGGCAAAGAGAGGTGGCAAGTTCGAGTGTTAAATATGGGCACAGACAGGCTTGTATGCAGATCGACCCAGAGCATGTATAAATTATCAATGTTCTCTCTCTCTCCTTCTCTCTCTCCTCCTATAGGTACCTGTGCCCTTTCTCCAAACAGCCTTCATGCTTTCTCCCCCCAAACCAACACCAATTGATAGGACAAGGGAGAGGGCCTATAAAGTCAGTTAGAACATCCATTTCTGGCTATCCCCAAATTATTATGTAATTCTGGGACAGAATGAACAATTTCTTTAAGTCTTTTAATGCCTGGTATGGCAGTGAACATCTATAATCCCAACATTAGGGAGACAGAACTGCCATTATCGCCTCACTGGTGAGCTCCAAGCCAATGAGAGACCCTGTCACTCCAAACGGTTGATGGGGTTCCTGAGGACAACACCCAAGGTTATCCTTTGGCCTCCACGTGCATACACACACGTGTGTGTGCATATCCTCAGCCACACAAACATATACCACTCACACAGACACATGCAAATGTCTTCACTTTTTTATTTGGACAATGAAAAAGACATGTACTTCTGGCCACTTTGACAACACTCACACCTACGGGACAGGAAAGGTCCTGCGTGGGATGAATTTGGCAAAACAAAACAAAAGTGAGCACGACTTCATTGATAATTTGTTCTACCCAGCACATCCTGACTTAGCAAATAGGGTGCTGGGCGGTTCTGGTTGTCATGAAACTTACTGTCTAGTGATAAGTGAGGGAAAGTAAATAGCAAATAAACATGGTCAGGTGTGGTGGCTCATGCCTCCATCATCTGATGCAGGAAGATCATGAGTTCAAAACCAACCTGGGTATACAGTGAAATTCTGTCTCAAAAAAAAAATCAAACATAAAAAGGCACAAATGAACAAATAATGTACACAAATTTAGGGAGAGAATCAGTATAGTGAAGACAATAAACAGGATACACGAGAGAGGCAGTCAGGGGGGTGTGAGGAGGGGAAAAGAAGGGAGCGGCCATAGATTGGCTCAGAGCTGAGACCAAAATCAGGAGCGTTGGACAACTAAGAGGTCTGTGGTAGAGAGGCTGGAAGGGATGGGATCAATTCCAAATAAAGAATACACATGTAAAAGTGGAAGCAGATAGAACAACCTTGGAGAGGCAGTAAAAGAAACAGGCCAGTGTAGTTAGTGGGAGCACGGCTCACAGTGGAGGAAGAGGAAAAGTGTGGAGAGGCAGGTGGGGCTTCTGTAGGCCACAGTGAGTCAGAGGCTTGGATTTTATCTAAGTGCAACGGGAAGTCTGTAGGGCATTTTAAGCAGGGGAGGGACATGATCTCATGGATGTCTTCTGAAGTTTATTCTGGGTGCAAAGTGGAGAATGGTTAAGGGGGAGATGAATGGAACACATTTCGAAAGAACCTGGAGATGATGATAAATGTTAGCCCTCCAAACCTCCCTTGGTGGATGGGCAAGAACAGCATGTCTGCTTTGTCTCCCTACCTGTGTTTATCAAGACAGCGAGAGGCAGAGATCACAGCAAACAGTGAGTCATGGTTCTCCACCCACCTTCCAGACTCCCTCCTCAGGAACACCCGGCCAGGGAACTCAGACATCCTTTGGGATTCAACAACTGCCACAGAACCAACATCTGCTTGCTTGTCCCCTTGTCTTAAGGTAAGAACTTATCTGTTCTTAAGGGTTGGCATCAACAATAAAGCGGACTTAAAACTCACCCACTGTGACTCAGGGAACTCCATCCCAAGCCCAGTGTCAGTAATTCTGGTGAGCTTAAAAATTGACAGACCCAATGTATTAGCAGAGTGAAAGAAGATGACAAAATATGTCAAGTGTGTGGGTTCTTAGCAGATTACAAAAAAAAAATCAGGAAGTGCAGAGGAGGAAGGGAAATGGGGGAGAGATATTAACTAGAACATTGTTGACTCATGGTCATCAGTTTCCACAGGAAGTCCTGATCAGTCCCCGCCCCCATATCTCCTAGCACCACTTCCAACATGGCTGACATTTGTGTTGTCCATACTAAACTGCTTGTACACACCTGAGTGTCTCAGTTTCCTTACTTTGCATCTGAGAAAAATAAATGAATGCATTTGAGCTTCTGAGCTGTCAGAGCTTCAGGACTGCTTCTCTTCTGACTCATTATGTCTCTCTCATTTTTATTTTATTTATACCTTTATTATGAATAAGTATATATATTGTATGATCAAATCTTGTGACGGTGTCCCCATTTCCCTCCTCTCTGTCCTCTACGAACTGGGGTACTTCATCAGTGTGCATACTGGATCTGTCCATAGCTTAGGGGGGTATGACCTGCATCACAGGTAGCCAGTGTTTTGTTGTTTTTTTTCCTCCCCCCTTGTGTATTGTTGCTGAGGGGGGCAATGTCTCTAGATATTCTCCCCACCATGGCTCTTAAAAATCTTTCCGCCCCTGTAGTAGTAGTGCTCTGAATATAACTGTCCCCTGAACATTTGATCCAGGTCCTCCACAATGAGTGTGTTCTGAATGTTGATCCCCAGCTGATGGCAGTTCAGGTATTAGAATTTAGCTGGAGCTGTGTTGTCCGGGCTGGTTATAGGGGTTATAAGCCAACTTCCCCTTGCCAGTATTTGGCACACCCTCCTGCTACTGTTTGCAGGGCTGTGATGGAGGTGATGTCCACCCTCTGCTCATTCCATCATTTTCCTGCCATCATGGAGTCTCCCTTCGAGTCCGAAAGCCAAAATAAACCATTCCTCTACAAGCCGCTTTGGTTGGGTTCTTTTTGTTGCAACAAGGAGAGAAGCTAACTACAATATCCTCGTAGGCTCAGAAGCTTCCTACTTCATCTCCAGCTGGGGGGAGCCTTTGGGAGGTGGAGCCTTGCTGAACGAAGGAGGCATGTGACAAGGAGGGATGCCAACCTTGAGGTTGTTCAGAGCTATGTCACTCTTGCTGCTTTCTCTCCCTGATGTGTGATGAGGTGAGCCAGCTTCCTGCTAGAGCTCTGCTTAACTTTGCCATGATGAAGCTTCCCCTGGAAACTATAATCCTGGAATGAATCCATCCTTCTGTAACTTGCTTCTGATGAGGTGCTTTGTCCCAGCAATGAGAAAGTATCTGCTACAGGACCCACTCACCAAAGTCAGTACAGAGAAATTATGACACACTAAATAAGAAAACAAAACTTCCAACTCCCTTTCCCTGCCTGTGCTCTTCCTCTGCTGGCCTGGGGTGTCACATTGTGCCCGTCTATCCTCTTCCTGTGCCTTGTCCTACCTTCTACTTATAGGAAGTTTAGTATACTTAAGTAAGTACACTTATAGGGGCTCCGCTCATGCCCCCACAACCCCAGATGCCTGGTTGGTGAAAGTCCTGTCTCTGCATAAATACCGTTTCTTTCTCAGGGTCACCAAGACACTTAAAAATCCCAAGTTTAATGTTCTTGATGATGCCTGTGGGTGTCTTTGCTTTTGATCTAGCAACAGCTCAAGGTAAGCACAAGACAAAGAAGGGACAAGAATTTTCCATGCTTCTTTCTCCTCTGGGAATGCCCATCTTAGCAATCCCTCCTGGACCAAACCTTTCTTTCATACCCAAGGAATGTTGAGCTTCACAAATGTTCTCTGCCCTGCCTACCACTGCCTGAATTGGCATGGCTGGTAAACAAGACAGGGGTACAGTCAATCAACCTGGAGCCTTCCTGGAACTCTTGCCAGGTGCTAAGAAGGTTGCTCATTTTAGTTATTGGGCTGGAACATCATGGGGGGGTTGCATTTGCAGACAGAGTGCAAGCTGTTAACAGTGGTGTCTATTGTAGCCAGAGGACTCTCTCTCTCTCTCTCTCTCTCTCTCTCTCTCTCTCTCTCTCTCTCTCTCTCTCCCTCTCCCTCTCCCTCTCCCTCTCCCTCTCTCTGTGAGTCAAAGAACTAAGAATTGAATTTTGAGGACAAGGTTGGAACTAAGTGAAATGGAGACTGGGCATGTCCAAGCACAGGTCTAGAATCCTGTTACATATGCCCTGAAGCACATTAGGATGGGATTCCATAAAAGGTGGACACACGCAGAATTCACCCAGTCACTTTCTGTCTCAGTTCAGGACTGATCCTCAGGACCCAGCCTGCTATGGGCAGATCTTTGCCCTTGATTTGGTACAAAGAGATTCAAGCCAGGGGAGATCTCCTGACACTGACCTGCCCAGCCATTTTCTGCTTATTAACCCCAGGAAGAGAGAAGCTTGGGTATTCAGGCCCTGTCAGTCCCTATGGGAGTCACTTTAGTCACATCTCAGACGTGTCCACAGAAAGGTCACAGGTTAGATGAATAATGATCATGTCTGTGCTAATGCTTAGTCTTGGCCATTGATCCTCAACCTCCATTTTCACAAATGTCTCACTGTCTTATCCAAACATGCCTCAGACCTAGGCGCAGGGAATACTCCTGGTAAGGATTGTGGGTAACTGACCTAAATAGCTGTGGCTTTCAGAAACTGTCAAAGAAAAATGAAAACAAAGACTGGCCTCCTGACCCAAGAAACACCCAGTGGGGCACTGCTCTGGGGAAGTGTGTAGATATCAAGAAGGAGGGTCTAAACCTATCTCAGAACCTTAACAGATGTGGCAGGTGACACAGAAATCAACCTGTGACCAAGTTCTCCAGTGAGCCTCTTAGAGATGGATGGTTCCGGTTGCTGTCATATTTGGTAGTGCAGGCAACAGCCTCACCAAGGAGATTAACAAAAATAAAGAATTTGTCAGTCTCCACCCCATTCCTACTGAAGCAGAGCCGGCATTGAATAGGACCCCCAGTAATTCTTATGCATACTGAAGATTGAGAAGTCCTTGCTAGAATCTCCCAGGATCTTCTCTGGCCCGATTTTCCCAACTCTGTTTGTGACTCCACCTTCATGTCTACTTCTCTGAGAAGCATCTTCCACCCCATGATCAATGCCAGAATTCACTTGGACCATGCAATCTCACACAGAGATGTGTACACATACATGTAATTAACAGGGCTGGCATGGTGAGGCCATCCCTGCAGAGTAGGGATCAAGGCAGAGCCATTCTGAGGGCAAGAGAATCAGAGCTGAAATATGTGAGTCTATTGCTCACTGATTTTAGCCAACAATCATTAATTGAAACAACATTTGTTGGGTCTGTGCTATGTGCCAGGCTCTGGGGAATGACAACTGTCATTCCTTTAATGGCCTTTGTTTGATAAAATATGTTCACTCCATTCTTTCATTGAACTGCACAAGCATGAGCAAGGCAACTAGCAGATGAGACAGAAAGCAGGATTTTAACTTTATAAAGGATGGAAAGAAAGCTTAAAGAAGCTAAGTAACTTGCCCAAGATTAAGAAATACTATTCAAGAGTCAGAGAGATGGCTTACCAGTTGCAAAGCCTGAAAGCCTAATGGCCCAGGTTCAATTCCCCAGTACCCACGTAAAGCCAGATGCACAAAATGGCATATTCAACCAGAGTTCACCTTCAGGGGCAGGAGACCATGATACTCACTCTCAATCTGCCTGCTTCTTTTTCCCTGTCTCTCTCAAATGAATGAATAAATTATTTTTAAAAAAGAAATGCAATTTGAGTTGGGATCTTCTCCTACTCATTTGGCTTTCTCCCTTCAGCATACTAGATGTCTTTGCCATTTCTACATACATGGAGTTATTCCTGTGTCTTCTACCATCATGAGTGTCAACCATGGAGAAGCACTGTGGTCAGCTGACAAGAATTCACATTAGATAGAGTCAACACTCACTTGAAATTAAAAGTGATCCTAAACACACCCATGTTAACAAAGGAAACATCTACAAAAACTAAGCTGTGGAAACAACTTAAGTGTCAGTGGACAGATAAATGAAAAACAAAATGTGATATATACATGCAGTGGACTATTATTCAGCCTTAGAATAAGGGGGGAAATTATGACATATAAGAAATATTAACTTTGAAGATATCATGCTATGTGAAACAAGCCAGTCATAAAATGAAGGGAAAAAAAAACCAATGAGATGATTCCACTGATATGAGTTACACAGAATAGTTAAAATCATGGAGTCAGAAAGCAGAACACTTGTTACCATGGAGAGAAGGATGGAGAGTAACCAGTATCCACTTTCAATTTTGCAAGATGAGAGAGATCTGGGGGATAGATGGAAGTATTGCATCCACTGAGCTGTACACATAAAAATAGTTAAGATGGTAAATTTTATGTTTATAAATTTTAGTGTGTTTTTTTAAAAATGTGGGGTGTATAAGAACATAAGAAACTTCTTATGTACAACCTTGATGTTAGAGTTAGAGATTGACTGGGCCACTAATGATAGGTGGTGGATTCCTTTCCCATTGCTGTGAATAAAATACCTGACAAAAGCAATTTCAGGAAGGAAGGGTTTGTTTTGGCTTACAGTTTATGAGTACAATCCATCATGGTGGGCAGCAAGGGTGTGAGGAAGCTGCTTCAATCACATCTAAAGTCAGGAAGCAGAGGGAGATCAATGATGCTGATCAGCCTCTTTTCTCCTTTTTTCGAAATTTAGTCCAAAACACCATCTCAAGGATGGTGCCACCCACCTTCAAGGTGGTTCTTCCCTCTTCAGTTAAACCTCTCTGGGGATAACTATCAAAAATATACCTAGAGGTGTGTCTCCTAGGTGATTTCAAATCCAGTCAAGTTAATAATAAAGATTAACTATCATAGGCAGGATGGCCTTTGGTACTGGACACAGTTGTATTTATATGTTGAGAAATTCCAAGACTCAGAAGCTAAGCAGGAATATACAGGTTATCACTTTGAACTCTTGTTTTGTGGTTGTTATTTCTTTTTTTAACCTTTCATCAGTGAAAATTCTTATACTTCCTAGAATGAAATACTTCCTGAGCACAAAAGGTAAAATTGAATGAATGAAATTTGAATACCCCTGAATCCTGAGGTCAGGCATGTGAGACTGAAGAGCATTAGGTGGTGGCGAGGGGAAGGTAGGGAGACAGGGTACATCACATGGAGCTGGGAAGGCAGGCAATGAGGGACCTAATATTTTTGCTGCAGGGTCTTCTCAGAGATATGTGAGTGTCCTCACTCTGTCCTGTGACCCTCACCCTCAATGCAATGCTCCTCCTGCACTACAGCTAGTTACACTATCTGTGTGTATCCGAAGGCAATGATGTGACTATCTCTCAGGACATGAATTTCCACAGTAACCTTACACCCTGAAGGTAGTCCTCTCTACTGGTTTTATGGATGAGAAAACACGAGAGTCCAAGGAATAACCGGATGGGATGATTTCCATCCAAATCCCAGATCCTCATTCACAACTCTGTGTTTGGCGCCCCATGGCCTCGTCTGACTCTGGCCACAACTGGGGTGAGTCATACATCAGTCAGGAACAGCCTGAACCAGTGCGCCGGTGCCTTGTGTGAGGAATGCACTTTGGGATGCCTCCCTATTAAAGGGACTATTGTTCAGAAGGATTACTCCGTTAATTAATATGAGGCCTCTGGAAAACTAGTGGGTGATATAAATACCTGCTTTGTCAGCTTTGCCTCTCTGTTGCAGAATGAAAAGGACCACAGACCCCCATTGTCTTTGGATAATAGTTCTGATTTGGTGTAGGGCAGGAGGAAGGCAACTCTGTCTGAGGCTAAGCAAAGCTGGGCTGTTCATACAGCACAGGCTGGGGAAGGCAGAAGGGTATGGGCTTGACTCTTCCCAGAGCAACTCTGTCTTTGCTCCTGAACTTCTCCTCAGGTGCATATGTGTGTGTGTGTGTGTGTGTGTGTGTGTGTGTGTGTGTGTGTGTGCAGGTGTATGTACTCCCCAAAGAATAAGAATTCTCTATTCCAATTCTTGTCTTAGATAGGGTACCTCATGGTGGCCTTTTCTAAGGGGAGCAAAAACAATCCCCATCTACCACCAAGTGTGGGTCTGAAACACATTTCCCTCCTGGAGAGATATTTGCAATAACCTGTTCACATCTTGCAGACTATCCCTATGGTGTTCAAGGGACCAGGCAGCAAATAACAGGGCTCAGTCTGGGTAATTCTAGTTTTCTGTTGCTGCCCAAATGTCTGCTTGGGTTGCTGTAGTGAAAATACCATACATTGAGTGCCTTAAACAATAGACCTTTGTTGGTGTTTTTGTTGTTGTTGTTGTTTTCTTTTTTACCATCCCAAAGGCTGGAAGTCCAAGATCAAGGTACCAGTATGGCAAGACCTTTCTTCCTGGCTTGCAGCACCTGCCTCCTTGCTGTGCACTCTTGTGCTCTATGAATGGCGTGTGAGTGTGCGTGTGTGCACGCGCGCAGAAAATGAGAAGGAGCTCTGGGTCTCTTCCCTTTCTCATAAGGGCACTAGTGCCATCATAGGAAGCCACAACTTCATGGCCCCTTCCAAATCTCATTGCTCCCATTATCCAAATGCCATCACATTAAGGTTTAGGATATCAATATGGGAATTTTGAGATACACAAAAACTCAGTGAAGAATAGCAAAGAAAGAATGAAAAGGAAGGAATGGAGGAAGGAAAGAAGGAAGGAAGGAAGGAAGGAAGGTAGGAAGGAAAGAAGGTAGGAAAGGAAGGCCTCACTAATTCCATGCATCAGGATTTGGATAAGGCTCACCAGGCATGGTGAGATGTCTGGAATATCAACTAAAACAGGGATAGCCAGCCGTGACTTGGATGCCTCCAGGCTGGGGAAATTGGAAGACATTAAGACTTCTTCACTGGCATATCTTGTGCCTGAGTTGGGGTTGGGGTGGTTGAAGGTGGCTGTCACCTGGTGCACAGACATGTCTTTGCCACGTGGGCTTCTCGATGCATAGGGGGTGAAATGAAATCTCCATGAAAACAAGCAGCTCACCATCAGAGTCCCATACCTTCTCAACAGGAAGCAGTCACTGCCTGCCCAGCTCAAGAGAAAAGGACAGAGACTCCTCAGTGGAGGAGTGTAGAGGTGGGGCTGGGGGCGATGGTTCAAACCTGCTGGAGGAAGGATTCAGGACTTTCCTGGTGCTACAGTTTGGATTTTCAAATGTCCCTCAACTGCTTACGTGTTAAAGGTCTAGACTTCAGACGAGCACAATTGGGAGTTGTTGACCTATAAATGTGGGGCACAGTGGAAGTCTTTAAGCCATTGGGACATGTCCTAGAAGGGGATTGTGGAGCCCCAGACCCTTCCTCTAGTCCTCTGTCCTTCTGATTGTAAGGTTACAGATCTGCTCTACCAGCGCTGCCACCATGATGTGGTACTCTGGCATAGCCCTAATCAACAGGGTACCTAACCACGGATCCCTAGAACTGAGAGCCAAGATAACCCTTTTCTCTTCATCAGTTAGGCACGTCTACTAACACAACTGAGTCTGAGTACTATAGTCCTAGATGGTCGCCCCTACTGAGCTTTCATGAGGGTGGCTGTGATGGTTAAGTTTGTCAACTTGATCTAATCCATAATAATCTTGGGCAGGTCTCTAAGCTTGCCTGCAGGAAGGAGTGACAAATTCCCTTTGGGATTTTGAAGAAGACTTGTGATGGTTAAGTTTGTCAATTTGAGCTAATCCATAGTAATCCTGGGTGGGCCTTCCAGAAGGAGACTAATATAAGGAAGCTTAAGGGGAAGGAGATGCTCTTCCTTCCTCCCCCAGCTGCTGGTGCTTGTTCGTGACTTGCACTCACATCCTGCTCTCCTACCCTTTCTGGACATCGGAATCCGGTTTCCTCGGCCTCACATATTGGACTGAAGAGCAGCCGCTCCCCAGAGATACATCAGGCCTTCTGGGCTGGATTGGGACTGCCGAGACATCCATCTACGTGGACTGAACAGCTACTGGTTCCTTACCTGTGGGCCTACAGACTGCTACTATTGGACTGTCATAAGCTATCCCAATAAATTCCCTTTTATTATAATCCATTCTATCAACTGTTTCCTCTAGAGAACCCTGACTAATACTGTGGCCTTTTAGAACATTCCTGAACTCTGGATCATGCCATTGTCAATTCCTGAGAAAATGTTCCAATGTCACATGGCTGCAAAGCGACTCAACCAGTGTTCAAAACAGCCTGCCAGTCCCCCATCCGCTGCTCATCCTTCAATACCCCCGTGTTGGCTGCCATTGTAGCTGTAGCTGCCTGTTTCCTTCTGTTAAGCTAACAAATCCATCTTTAGAGCTCAGTAACCAGACACAGTGAAGCAGAACTTTCCAGCTTCCCTCCTCAAAGGGGAGGAGGAGGTAACAGGGGTGACCAGGGGACATCAACTACTTGGGGATGGCTGTGGGCTGGCAAGACAAAGGTCGGTGGGTCAGCCAGCCCCCATTCCCCCAACCCTCTAGGGTGGATCTGTGATGGGCAATTGGATAAACACATTTGGAGCAGGACATGTGTGCAATCAAGTGTGTGCACATTTTTAAATATACATTTCACATCCATATGCAGATCCCAGTGACATGTGACAAATATGTAGTGGCCTCCAGGAGCTGTTCTCCAAAGAGGCACTTATTCCATTTGACTCCAGGCATCCAAGCCTCAACAGATGCCAGAACTCAGACAGGCGGTGGGAAGCAGGCTTCAATTACTGCAAGAAAACCCAAGTTAGACAGCAGGAAGGACTTCTTTCACACCAGCACTTTTTTTCCTAGCAGATTCTTTGGCAATATGGTATACAGACTCCACATAGACACTCAGATAAATAAAGGTGCTCTCTGGAGACATGCAGGGGTTGAACTGGTGGAAACTCAGCTTTCTGTTCACAACCCCAGATTGTTTTGGAACACAATTAGTCCACTAAGAACATCATCCTGGTAAGCGCTTTTGGTTTCAACGAAAGTATCATGTGCCCAATGTGGAAAGACGACAACATTTTGAGGAGTGGAATATAAAGATTTGAACTTGGAAGGCTGAGAACTGAGGCCCTGTCAACCTTTTCCAAAGACATCTGTGACATGGGATGAGACTCAAGATTATATAAATAAGTTACCCACTGTGGGCCAGGCACTTGTCTTCTCTTTAAGATTTCTGGGAGAGGGGTAAAAAGAATAGTGCTTTTATTGAGACGTAATTCACATGCCACATAATTTGCCCTTTGCAAATGCATAATTCAATACATTTTACATAGTTGCCCAGCCAACATTGCAATCAAATTTAGAGCCTTTCATTACCTTCCTCCAGAAAAAAGCACGTTCTCACCCATGCATGCTGCAGCATGCACTGGGCCCACTCAGTGCAGCTTATTACCATGTATTGGGATGTTGTATGGACAGGCAGCATCCCTTGTACCCATTCTTCATGATGGGCACGTGTATTGTTTGGGTTATCAGGAATAATTTCCAGTATGAATATTCCCATATGTCTTTATGTGGATGTAAGCTTTTGTTTCTCTTGGGACTACACTTAGAAGTAAACTTTCTGGGTTTCAGCACAACCCAACAGTTAACTTTTTTGGGAATTCCCAAACTCTTTTCCAAAGCACTGCACTATTTTCATCTTCACCAGTATTAGATGGAGGCCCGAGGTTCTTCACATCCTCACCAACACATAGCCTTTATAGCTCTCCTAGGTAAGTGTGCAAGTACTTTCCTCACTGGGTCACTCAATCTTCACAACATTGCCGCTAGGGCAGGAGACACTCTCAGTTTACAGATCATAAAACCAAAGCTATAAGAAGTAGATTCCCTTTCCTGCCAAAGACTGACTCTCTGGCAAAGAGGTATGGCGATCTGTTGTTGAGTCCTCCCCACCCTCACCCTCACATCGCTTAGCTGGTATGTCACCTCTGGCCTTCTCTGCATGTTTCTCTGTGTTCCGCAGGTGGTTGCTGGCTGGCAATGGAAGAAGCTGTATATTCTTTGCAAGCTCCCCTGCCACCCCTGGAACCATGCACTCTTATTGCTAAAGGTGGTAGGTACTCAGGCTGCCAGGAAACAGGTAAACAGACCTGCCTCTCTTCCATGCCCACATATGGCTGCAGACAGCTCAGCCTTATTTCAACTACCTACCAGAGCACATACTACTTTTGCCTGGTCCCTCAGTGGTTTCATGGACCCCTATGTCAAATCACAGGACATCTCTAGTTAAGAAATTATCATAAGCAGAACTCTAAATGACATGGCCTCTCCTCAAACGTAAGCTGCTCGTGGGCTGGTGCACACAGCCTCCTGCAGCCTGTGACCTCCCGCTTCTCACCTACTCCACCTCCCCAGAAGATAAACGATGCTATGAGCCATCAGGTGTGTTTTATTTACATGATGCACACCATTCCTTATTCTCCCTCCTTTGTTCTTTGATGTATGACAAAACTCCCAATTTGTCAAACGTTTAACAGCAGTCAGGATAATCTATTCTCCACACATTCACAGAGCTTTTCATTTTGCACAACCATCACTGAGAACAGTTGATGAATTTTCTGTCTCGAGCAATCTGAGAACATGGGGGCAGGGGGAAAGGGTGGCAAAACCACCAGAGTGCACCTCCTTTTTCCTCGGCTCCAGTTCATCAGAGAGTGAACAGTGCAGTACCTGGGCCCCTCCCTTTTAAACACTCTGGCTACTTAAACCCATTTTCCCTAAAGTGGGCTTTAAATGCTCACCTGCTGATGTTGAATCCCTCCCCAGGTTGTTCATGTAAAGACCAGACAATGCCCTCCTCACAAACACCTTGCCCAGAGAAGGCAACTGGAAGAACCAGGGGGCTGACAGCCCTCTGCATTCAGATGCCGGCCAACCCGGCTGACCTTCAACAGAGTTAGTTCTATGCAAACCCAGAAGCCCTGAGCTTTTAAAAAAATTACATTTTGAAAGATGTATATTGAATCATCTTTAATAGCAAAAGAAACCTAAAATGAATCTAAATTTCCAAAGAAAGGAGATCGATTAAATAATTTATGGTAACCCACACAATGCAATATTTTAGTGGTGTACCGCTGAAATATTGTTCCCGTGGCATAGGAATGTGGTCTGGATGTGTTAACTAAAACGGGTTTTAAAACTGTATTTACAGTAGACTCCAATTTAGTAAATGTATGCATGTATATATGTATGCAAGCGTAGAGAAGAAGACACCAGATGGTTCGATACCCTAAATGTTAAAACTCAAGAGATTATCTGCTTTTTAAAAAGACATTTCTTAATACGTTTTCCACATTTTTTCAATGAAAAAAAAAAACTTTGAATTGAGGGTTGTTTTTTTTAAAGTTGCATTTTCCCAATATTGTCTATGCCTGCACTGCTTTGAAAACTTTCAAGTAGCAGAAAGAGGCCGGCGGCATAGTAAACCGAATTCTCAGCCCAGTGGCTTTTTGACAGCGAGCACTTTTTCATTCACACTGGGCGACAGCACGCAGAACAGCAGCTGTCCGTATGATTTTAATCACAGTAACTTTTGAAACCACAACCCGCTTTTCCTCTTATTTTATCCCATTAAAAAGCTGTCTCTCGAAGCTAATGAGCAGATTCTCTGAGTGCTGGAGCCTAGAAAATGCTGAATCACGGGGCGAATAGCCCATTAAATCCATACTAGTTATGCAGTCCTTTGAAGAGGCACACAGCTCAGATGGGCTGAAAGTCCCTCCGAGGGTATAGAGGGTCTGTGGTTATCATATGCAAATGAAAACCAGGGCCTTTAGGAACCAGTGATTTGCAAATACCTTGGCTGTGATCTAAGCTGCAGTTCTAATCCGAGGAGTTACACTGTGATCACTCTAGCAAGGACCCAGAGGCTAAGATTAACCTTTACAGGAAAATCCTGGGCAGGGTGAAGGCTTTCTGAGAAGCTGAGATCATATGAACTACTTGCAATAACTACTGTGGGATCTCAAAGAAAACCTCAACAGTAAATCCCATGGTCCTTCCTGGGGTACCAAGGGAAAGTCTAGCTATAGTCTGTTTCTGTTTTGTCTCTTTCCACTTCTCACTCTGGAGTCCCTGGGGTTATGTCCTCAAAGAATGCAAGAGGGGGAGGAGTGCTATGGACACTCTTCTTCTAGACAGAACATGGATGTTACACACATGATCTCACAGCAGCTGCGGTCTCCAGCACAAGATTTGGCCTGTCAACAGTTCATCATGCATGGGGCAGAGGGTCAAGAGACCCCACCCCTCCCAGAGGAGCTGTCTCTGGGCAGCCACTGGGGAGGGGGAGTCATGTTCAGTAGTGTAGCAGCTGGTAAGTTGTCCATGCTCATTTAAGCAACCTAATTAAACTGAGTGGGTCACAAACATACATAAAAACAGGAAAGTGGGAGGGGCCGAATTGAGAGGAAAAAGAGCAGAGGAGAAATGGGAGGGGGATAAGAGGAGTTGTGAGAGTTTCAGGCACTCTCCACAGACCCCCTCCCCTTAAGGGGGAGGTGTCTAGCTAGAACTCAAACCTAGGCGCTAAAACTGATTGGTCAGGTATGAACCAACCACCTGTCTCCGTGTTCACCTAAGGCGGGAAATACTCAATACTTATTGAACAGATCCTGTCTATTTCTCACCCACATGGCCTAGAAGGACTTCTGACTCTCTAGGGACCTATAAGGTGTCCCCCCCACCCCCCACTACAGCCTGTGGTGAGGGGCTGGATTTCTCTTCCACATGAACCCTTCCTTCTCATGATCTTTCCTTTTCCTGCTTGTTTAGCTGAACACAGATTCTGTTAAAACCTCTCCCATATGTTCCCCCCCAACACTGGTGGCTGGACATGATGGTTGGGCTGTTTCCCCTATCTCTTTCCCAAATCCTCTGAACTGAGTCATCTAGAATAAACATGTGTGATAAGAAAATGCTTTCTGTCAAAATTGTCCAATTCTTTGGCATTTTGAGACACGAACTCCGGGGGAAGTACAGTGGTGAAGCCCTGGTGTTCACCCACTGTGCTCAGTTCCCGCTACAGAGCAAATGTGATCAAAACACACTCTACATGCATGAGCTTGTCAATAATAAAACTCAAAAATACTTTTACAATGTGTAATCAAAATGTTTGCATAAGTCCTTCATCATCACTTAAAGGGGGAAAAGGGAAAACCAAAAAACAAAATTGTTAATCCCTATTGTATTTGTTTGCCAGAGTTGCTGTAATAAAGTATCCCGCCCATGCTTAGAGGCTTACACACCAGAAATGGTTATTTTTGCACAGTTTGTGAAGCTGGAAATCTGACATCAAGATTTCAGCAAAGTTGATTCTTTCTAATGGCAGTGAAAGAGACTCTGTCTCAGGCTGCCATCTGCTTTCTGGTGGTTTGCTGACCTCTTAATGTTTCTTGGCTTGTAGAAACACTGCCCTCATATCTGCTTGCATTTTTGCAGGGTTCTCTCTGTGCGTCTGTATCTGTGTCTACATTGCCCTTTTCCAGAAAGACGCTGGACACATTAGATCATGGCTCACCCTAACAAGTTTATTTTAATTTCGTTACATCCGCAATGACCCTCTTTCCAAATGAGGTCACCTTCTGAGATCCAGGAACGAGGACTTTAACATATCTAGATGGAGGAGGGGTCGACTCAACTCGCAATACCTGTGTCACCACAACCAACTCTCTTTGACTCTGTGGCATTTAGGCTGCTGAGGGTCTCTGGAGAAGACAGAGTTAGCTCAGAGTGACAGCAAGCAGGATGCCCAGGTCAGCAGAGCTAATTTTATAGCACTCCCTGATTACCTGCCACTCCTATTTCTCACTCCCACTGTTACAGACCCTAGCCAGGTTCTGGAATCCTCTTCTCTTTCCAACTTAAGGAAGCGATCTCTTACTTCACAGACCCCCAAAGAGGCCATCCCAATCCCAATTTACCGTTCTGAGCTACCTCTACCTAAGTCCACTTCCTCTCTGTGCTGATATTAAATGAAAGGCATCCTTCCTTCCTCATGGCTATGGCTCTGGACCACTGCCCTGCCCACACTCACGACTCCTTTTGCTTCTCTCTTTCACCTCTCCTTCTGCAAGAAGCATCTTTCCATCAGCATTTACTCATGCGCACATCTTTCCTGCCACGAAGGACCAGATCTCTTATCTCCAAATCTCTCGAGCTCCACTCAACTTCACCAGCAAATTTGAAATAACTCCTAGCTTTTAATATCCTCATTTTTCTTGGCTTTGTCTCATTGCATCTAACTTCTACCCTCACTCCTGCTGTGGACACTGTTGCTGCAGAAATAAGGGTTTCTTTCAGTCTGTCACTGTAAGGGCTGCTCAGCAAGCGTAGACGTCCATGACTGTGTCCTCGTGTTGATTTCTTTGGCATCTATAAGGCCCTACGTCTTGACTTTTGCTTCTTTGCTTGTCTGGTCTCTTATACCCTAGGTGAGTCCACATATGGAATGTCATATTCCTTGCTGTGGTGAACTAGGTCTCCCTTCCTCCTTATCCAAGCTTATCTATACCATGATCTACCCAGATCCTAGTGTCTCACAAGTCTACTTGCAGTTTACCTCTCTCACCCTGTAAGCCAGGTGACCATGAGGCACTCCACTACCACCTTCCCCTTGAATGATCCTCAGAGAGTGTTAATTACTCAATGGAACAGCCAGCAGGCAGCAGAGGGATGGGCTGGTACGAACCTGGAAAGATCAAAGATCCTTTTGGCAGAATAAACAGAAGCAGAATTGAAAAGAGGCTGGAAGCTGAAGGATGGATACTTCGAAGAAAAAAAAAACAATAACTCTAAAATCCAAATTCCCTGGAACCATTGTTACACCTTTTACACACTGCCCTCTTAAATGTGAATTAAATCTGAATATGCTCTTTTCTTATACATGCTTCCTCCACCCATAATCCTGGCCTATGGAGTCTATTTGTTGAGATCATGGGTATGTCATTGAGTTACATAACACTAGCTCTAGAGTAGAGATTGTTTTTGCCATTAAATTATAAGAGATGTATCTAGATTAAATTACGTTTTTCACTGTCCACTCAGCATGGTCTTTGGTCCCACGGTTGGACAGAATTACAATTACTAATAGCTGAATGTGAAACAGCATATAACACAGAACAATAGATGTCAGAATAAAAAAAAAGAAACAAGATTAGGAAGAGTAAAGTTAGTGGCTTTAAAATGTACATGAGCCAGGAGAAATGTAATTGTATATACAGTAGACTACCTCACATTATGATTTATAAAGACACATAGTCCATACCCTCATTTTCTAAACAAGGATACTGAGGCCCAGAGAGAGATGAGTTGAACTCCCTCAAGGTTCAACTATAGAGAAGGAAATGAGATGGTGATAGGACTTGGTGCTTACTCATCAGGATGTGAGGTCTGGGAAATATGGCCTCACTGTGTAAGGGCTCAGGAGTCATTAGAACTTTTGCAGCGTATGTCAGCCTCCCGCCCACTGGGACCTGTGGCACACTGATCTCATCCAGATACTTCATAGGGAGCCCTCCTTTGATAAAATTCCATACCTACATTTCAGTAGGAACCCCTGATCTTCTTAGATTATAAATCTAACCTTATTTCTTCTTTCAAACTACCTTTAGCCCACTAGATCTGCTAGAATATTCCAGTCTGACTGCTTCCTTTGGTTCTTTCACAATCAGCATCACCCAGCAGCATTCTAGGAGCACTGCAAAGCATCCTGGGATTGCACACTGCCAGGCTTGACACAGCCCATGACTAAATTCATCACGCTACATAAACAACAATAAACAACAACAGAGACTGGAGAGATGGCTTGGAAGTGAAGTGCACTTCCTGTGCAGACATAAAGGCCTGAGGGGGCAGAAACCACTGAGTTTTAATCTCTAGTTAGCTGGGCAAGGCCATGCACCCCTGTAACCTCACTCTTCTTAAGGGGCACAGAGACCAGGGGAATCACGGAAGCTCAGGAAAAGCAGCAAACTCTGGTGTAAGAGACTCTGACTCAAACAAGAACAAATTAAAATGGGATGGAGCAGGACACACAACATTATGCTCTGGCCATCACTGGTGTGCAACACACACACACACACACACACACACACACACACACACACACTGCAGGTTTGTACATGGGGCTCTGCAAGGGGATATACATATACATACATCACACACACACCACACTATTTTATATACATCTAACAACAACAACAGAACAACAACAGCAATGGCTGGGGAGACAGCTCCATGGTTAAAGGTGCTCATTTGCAAAGTCTGTTGGTCCAAGTTCAATTCTTCAACATCCACATAAAGTCAGGTGCACAAAGTGGTGCATGTGTCTGGAGTTCATTTGCAGTGGTAAGATGCCCTGGTGTACCCTTTCTCTTTCTTTCTTTCTCTCTCTCTCTTCTCACAAAGAAGATAAAATAAATAAGCAACAACAAAGAGAATAACAGAAGCCCTGCTGAGCTGAACTTATGATCTTGGGAGCACAAAGCTATGACTTGTGCCAAGCACTGTGCTGGGTGCTGGTGCTAACAATGCCTCACTTAATTTAATCTCTCAGGCCATAATAGAGTCTCATTCCGTGAAATTTTCACAGAGGCCAAAAGGAAACAAGGCATTATTTATAATAATTGGTTCACCATTATCCATTCGCTTGGCACTGCCTGAAATAACATGATGGGCCTTTATGCTATTCACAGCCTATAAAAAAGTAGTTCTGTTGTGATTCAACATATAGTAATCTCCATTTAAAGGGGACAATAGAAGCACTCAGCTATGATTCATCCGAGAGCCTTAAACGGTAGAGAATTCCTTTATCAGGAACATAAGGTTAAAACTACATGAGTTATTAATATTGCAAGTAGCCTGTTCCATTTATTGTGGTGCTCACATTGTTGAAAAAATTATGATTTTTAAAGGCATATCAGGTAAAAGGCTAGTCCCAGGCGGCATGCTGAGAGAACTGAGTCAAAGCACACACTATTCCAGGATGACTTAAGTTGAAATGAGAATGGAAGCATGTTAGACTCTTTATCCCCATAACCCAACTCAGTTCTCAGTGTTGTGAATAACAGCAAAGGTGAAAAAACAAACCATGTTCAGAAACTGGGCTTCCAGGGGCCAGGGTCTATGAAACATGGCAGTTACAAATGGAAATTATTTAATAATCATCAGTAGGAAAGCATCACCCCTTTGGAATGCAGTGAGCCACTGATTCATTCATTCACCACCACATCCTACCAAGGAGTGAAGGCAGCCTTCCAAAAGAACAGGACAGAAAGAAAGCAAAGTGAAGAATCAGAAATGGCCTAAAGAGGTATAGCAAGACACATACCTGCTGTGGTAGTTTGAGTAGATGCCCCTCAATAGATTCAGGAGTTTTATTAAAGCTTGTAACTTGTATTTCCAGACACCTGGTTCTATGAGGTGTCACTAGAGGGTGGATCCTATGCTGTCTGAGTTCTGCCTGAGTCCCTGCTGCTTGCTGGCTGTTTCTTCTCTCTCTCTCTCTCTCTCTCTCTCTCTCTCTCTCTCTCTCTCTCTCTCTCTCTCTCCCTCCCTCCCTCCCTCCCTCCCTCCCTCCCTCCCTCCCCCGTCTCTCCTGCTGCTTGAATCTGTGAAAGGCAGCCAGTTTTATCTGTCAATATGGAATATCCCCTGGATCTGTAAGCTTCAAATAAATCCTGTTCCTCCCATAAACTGTGACTGGTTTGGAAGTTCATCTCATCAGTGTGAAGCTGGCTATGACACCTGCTGACTATGGACTCACTAGGGATACCCACAGTCAAGGTTTGCCTTCAACTTGAAGCTTTCTAGCAGTCAAAGGAAAAAAAAAGATGCTGGGCCAGGTACAAGTGTTTCTTTAATAAGAGATGGTACCTCTCCTTACTCTCAAAACAGGGTAAAAGCTAAGAGTGGCACAGCAGCTCCATAGATAAAGATAAATATAACTGGAAGGGCCATTAAACTGTATCAAGATGGAGTTTCTCCAGGGTACACTGAAGGCCGCTTATCCCCTATGTTCAGATCCTGAACTGCAGCCTGGCCCCTTCATTCTCAAGATTCCCTGAGCCCAGAGTAAGAAAACAGAGGTCCATACACCTTTTTGTACCTTTGTGTTGCTGGAACAAAGCACCCAACCAAAACCAGCTGCTGGGAGGAAAGGATTTATTTTGGGTTATGGTTTTGAAGGGATGCTTCATAAAGACAGGGAAAGATGGTAGAGGATGGGGGGGCATCCTCACTCCTAGTCACAGCAGGTAGAAAATAGCAGTAGGAAAGTGAGCCAAGCTCTGTAAAGGAGGAGCCCCCAGGTCACACTTTGTCCAGCAAAGCTCCACCTCCTTAACTTCTGTCAGCTGGGAACCAAGCACTCAAAACACGAGTTTATGGAGGACATTTGATTCAAACCATCACATTCTTGTAGGGCCAAAGCAGGCTTATAGAGATAGTGGGCCTGAGAGAGAGAGAGAGAGTGAGAGAGAGCGAGAGAGAGAGCGAGAGAGAGCAAGCGAGAGAGACAGAGACAGAGAGACAGAGAGAGACAGAGAGAGACAGAGACAGAGAGACACAGAGAGACACAGAGAGAGACAGAGGTGGTACAATGGTTTGAATATGAAATGTTGTCACAGGCTCATGTGCTGAATGCTTAGTCCCCAGGTCCCCAGGTGGTGGCACTATTTTTGGAGATTTAGGAAATGTTAGAAGATGGAATTTCACTGAAGGCAGCAGGTCCCAGGGCAGCATATAACCCTTTGCAGCTTATACCTGGTCCCCAGCTTCCTCCTTGCTCTCTGCATTGTCTGCCATGGGATGAATATCACCCTCTTCCACATGTTCCCACCACCAAGATGTTCTACCCAAGCACATGAAGCCAAGTGCCACCCAAGGGATCTTCATCAGAACTCATGCTCTGCAGGCATAAAGGAAAGAGAAATTTTAGCCAAGAGACCATATGATTCCCTTCACCTTCATTGCTAGACTTGAAATGAAAGAAGTACTTTCTGGCCTGGTCTGAATCAGCAAATGGCATATATTTCTAATGTTCTGGGAAGTTTCCAGAAATCAAGTCTTTGCCTTGCTACACAGTAAAGGCAGATTCCCCATGCACTAGCTACTTGATTCATTGCTACAATAAAATACCTGTCAGGAACATTTTAATGGAGAAAAGATTTATTTTGGCTCATAGTTTCAGAGGGTTCATTTTAATCAGTTTAATCGTTTTAATATGTTAGCTGAACATCCTCACCCTGGAACAATCTCATCTCATCTTGAAAATAGTCATACATCCCTGAATCTTTTTCACCTATGTTTTGTCGTAATGATGATTATACTGTTTGAATGGAGGCCCTACATGACTGGGCACATCAGTGATATTCTATAAAAGTGAGCTTCAAATCTTTCATATAATTTCAGTTGTCTTCATGTTCAAACTCTCCTAAAGCTCTGGATCCACTTAATCATAATCTTGAATCATATTTTTATCATTAAAAGTAGTGGTAGGAAGACTTGCTTTAAATAAGCCACATGTTTCTGAGCCAAGAATTATAATATGGGGTAAGAGAAAAAAAGATATTTGAGTTTACATCTGTGCAGGCTTCAATGAAAGAATTCCATGTCCTATTTATGGAAGTAAGGTTCAGTTTTCAAGTCTACTTGTCAAATTTGTAGGATAGCTTTATGCATCTTCTGATTTTCATCTTTTTAAAAATTTATATAACGGCTTCACTAACAAGCTGAAATACTCAGTTTTAGAGACAAAAATTAAAAGGTAGAAGATTCTGTGTGAGCTTCTTTGACTTATTTCTAAGAATTGTTAATGTCATATGGGGACTCTCTTTGTCATTTGTTCAGATATTCTGACAGTTTTCTTCTCTAGACACATGTGTGCTGTCATAGGTGATGTTCTATCCATACAGAGATCCTATCAGTCATTTTCAGAAACAAACCTAATGACCTTGAGACCTAGGAACCATCACAGCTTCCAAACCATTTGGATGCTTGCAGGACACCCATGACAGGGAAGGAAGACAGGTCTTGGGCTGTAGGCAACACTGGGATGCAAATAATCATCATAAAGTAATGGGGGAGAAGTAATGAGGAGGCCCATGGAAGGTGGGATTATTCAGACCCTCACAGAAAACAGCCACTGCAGGTGGGAGAGAGGAAATCACAGTAGAGAAGGGACTAGATACTTTTTCACTGTGGTAGCACAAGCCTGTGCTCTGTACAGTGTGACAAATGAGATGTCTGACCAATCAGCTCCATTCACTCCATTATTCCTCTAACCAGGGAAAGTTCTTTTCTAGAAATTGGAAAATCATTGTCTACTATATTATTTAAATGTGATGATTCTCACCTGCTTTTTATTTCTTCCTTCCTCTGTATCCTTCTCAGGAAATGTTAGGAGGTGGTACGTCACTGAAGGAACTGAAGGAAGCATGTCCTGGGGCAGGATATAACCCTTTGCAGGTTATACCTAGTCCCCAGCTTTCTCCTTGCTCTCTGTATTCTGTCTGCCATGAGGTGAATATCTTCCTTTTCCACATGTTCCCACCACCAAGCTGTTCTATCCAAGAACCATCCATATATTCATCTACCAAAGGCATATGAAGTGTCTAACTTGTGCCAGATACTAGTCTAAGTAATACACACACTTCATTAAATTTTAACAATACCTTGGAATTTACTCATAATATACCTCATTAGTATGATATAAATTTTAGAGAGTGCACATCTTGTTCAGAAGATAGTAAATTTTAATTCAAGACCAAAATGCAGCATATTTTTATAAATGAATTTTTTGGTAGAACATAACTGTGATCATTTCTTATTTATGCTATCAGTTTAGCAAGGCTGAAAAGTTATAATAGAGACAATACCATCTACTAATATTTACATATTTACTGTATATGCTTTGCAAACACAATTTGACCATGATTTTGTCCAGCAACACTTAGCAAGAAAGTGGCAGATTCACTGTTTCAAATCAAGATCCATCTGTCCCAAAAATCCATGTTCTTGTGTTTTCCCATGTCACAGAGTATTAAGTTTTGTGTCTATAACATCTTGACTCCTTGGTGAAATGGACAAGCTTGGTTCATGGTTTGAGGTGCAGAACTAAATCACATGACTTGGTAAGCAGCCAACCATTGTTGAAGATCATCTTCATTACTGGGAAAATCCAGTGAGGACTTTTTTCCTTGAGAAATAATTATAGAGATTAGTATTGATGCGTGTTTTGACTTTGCTGCACAAGTAGTTCTGTCTTCTCAGTTTAAGTAATTACATTTGTTTCTAAATACAGCAAATGGAACTCTAGTTGTCAAAGAAAGCATAGATCCGCTGACGGTGCTTATGGTGCTGAAGCAGAAGAGAAGTTCAAGCAAATGCACCACTCTAAGGAGAGAGACCCCAAAAGATCTCATGCACACCTAAGTAGGTGATCATTGTGAACCTTGGGAGCCATAAGAAAATAGGAAGGGTGACTGATGGAAATGAAAATTCCACATGATAGGATGGGTTTACTCTTCAAACTCATCATCATGAAATGCCTTTAGCAGCTGCTTATGGTAACATGTTTTCTTTCTTTTGTGTGTGTGTGTTTGTGTGTAGTGTGTGTGTGTGGTGTATGTGAGGTGTAGTGTGTACTGTGCGTGTGTGTGTTGTGAGGTTTATGCACATATGTGTATATGTACATACCACACATAAACATGTGGAGGCCAGAGAATGTCAAGTATCACTCCTCCACAAATTTCTTTGAGACAGGATTTTTTCCCTCAACCTTGAGCTGCTGTCTATCAGCGAGCTTGGTGACTCTCTACTGCCCCTTCCCCCCACCCATGGGCAGGGGTTAGAGATGTGCTTTTGATATCAGGTCTGAGAAGTAGAACTTGGTGAGCCTTCGGGCTTACACAGCAAGCACTTTCAACGGCTGAGCCATCTCTGCAGCTCTGGTGAAGTGTTTTCAACTGGTTCCTGGTATATGAGTATGATGGCTCTTTTCTGGGAATTCCTCCAGCATGTGTGGAGCTCCATGTTCGCTTGATATGCAGAGCTAGAAGACCCTGCAGAAAGCCAACAGCTAATGAACCAGCAATGACTGAAGCCTGGCACATTAGCTTAAAGAACAGGAAAAGACTAGAGGGCAAAACTGACCAGGAGTGATCAGGGAACTGACCTGATCTAGGTTCAAAGGACATGGGAACAGGAATGACTTATAATAGGTATAGTTCAATAGAGCACAGTCATGTGCCCTTGGCAATGGGCTCTGCATAGTCCACTACTTAGGTCGGCGGAAATCCTTTAATCTCCCTCTTCCAGCCATCAATTTCCTAAATGTTCCCATCTAACCACAGAATTTGTGACTAAGTCTCTATACTTGGTAGAAAGCACTCTGTAGTTGTGAGTTAAGGACCTTAAACTGATAACATTATCCATGATTTTCCAGGTGGGCCCAATGACGTCACAAGGATCCTGATCATTGCAAGAGGTTAGAGTCAGGGAGCGATGTGAAGATTCCATTGCATTGGGTTTGAAGGCAGAGGAAGGGACCATGAGCCAAAAAAATCCAGAATTCTGGAATCTAGGAAAAGGGAGTGAATGGATTCCCCTGCCTCCAAGAGCTTCTGAAACTCAACACGGTGAAACTCTGTTCCCAGAAATAAAAAAATACTAAATTTATAATGTTTTAAGACATTACATTTGTGGAAAATTTTTATAGCAGCTTTAAGAAACTAGTGTAATAACTGTGCCTAGGGGTGGGGGAAGGAAAAGAATGTCATACCTCCCTCCAAATGTGGAAGGAACTGTTAGAATTATGCATGACTTCAGATTTCCCAAAATGAATGGCCATAATTCATTCGCTAATTCTCAGCTCTGTCACAGATTCAAAAAATAAAGGCAATATTAAAATTACTTTGTTTCCAACACTTCATTCTTTTTTTTTTACTTTTTAACTTAAAAATCTTACACTATTTATCCACAAATCCTTATGTAAATGTATGAACCCATGGTAAAGAAATAACCATGTACAGTTTGGCAGATACTCTGTGAGTGACTGACATTTCACCCACTTTGGTGAGGGGCACCAAAGAAGTTACCTCATCCCTAGGGCCTTCTTATCTTGGTCATAAGGGAATGACAAGACTCAGTCAAAAAATAATAATAATAATACCAGAAAAAAAGGAAACTCAACAAACACAATTGTGCCAGTGAACAAACCTTCAGCCAGATGGCCATGTTAACAAGGTCTATAACAGTGTCACAGTGGTCAATCTTCATAACCTGAGGAAGGAGGAAGAAAAATCCATCTCTGGCCGACAGAAAGTCTATAGCCAATAGGATGAATGCAAAGAGATGGGTAAATTTCTCTACCACCTGGTGGTGAATACACTGGGATTCTTTAAGGAAAATATTTTTTTTTACGAAAGCAATTTCCATCCTAATTTTAGAGCCATCCATAATTCATTAATAATGCTCCTGGAGATTAGAATCAAAATCAAATCATTTAGAGGAAACAAAATGATATATACATGCAAATGCTCACTTCTGCTCCATATATCCTGACAGGTTAGGTTCCCAGATACCAGACTCAGCTGGTATTTCTCAAGGAGGGTGATTACCACGTAGTGCCCTTGGAGTCAACACTATGGAGTAAGGAGAAGCTAGTGGGAACAAGACAAGAGAAGTAAGACTGAGCTGAAGACCCCCAAGCAGTGTCAGCCAACTCTCTGGACAGCTCTTTATTGGAATGACCCATCACGGCGCCCTGTTGTTTGGCCACGATATCAGGCATGCACACTTCATGCTCCGGTGGGTCATGACACTGGATGCCCAAGAAGTCCAGTGATGGGGGAGGCAGCTTTTAGGCTGAGGTGACCCTTGCAAGGCCTGTGCAGAAACCAGTGAAATCAGTGGGTTTGAGTGGCCAAACCCTGTGGATGCCAAAGAAAGCAGTTTCAGGAATAAACCTGAACCCATAGTAAGTCCTTGGAATATCTAGCCAGACAAGGATATGTTAGTACATACATAAAGCCTGGAGACATGCTGAGTAATTAATGCTTAACAATGTGACATATGATGCTAGATAATGCCTTCTGTTTGTTCATCGGGGTCCCAGATCTATGATCCCTTTGATCTCTGAGGGAGGACAGTGGGGGCTTCAAACTGAGTTAAGGCTCATCAGATAGTCACTGTAGATCTACAGGACTCAACCCCCCCAAAAAGTCATGTACCCCAAGGTTCAGGAGATTCCCCGGTTGGCAATACTTCCTATGCACAGCATTGTTGGCACAACTCCGCCAAGAGGACAAGGGAAAGCTCATGTGTGGTGTCTCCTGTGTCCTGTCCTCTATGGTCCTGTTCAAATCAGTCCAGTGTTGATTGAAGCTGCGTTTTTCCACTGTGTCCAGTTGTGACCATGAGGATCACAGCTTTCCCAGACTTCTCTGAGTCCTTGTGGAAAATCATCAAACCAAAGATGGTTTGAGAGACCTGAGCACAGAGGTGAAAGCCACCTGCTCACAGGTGTCCCCACTGCTGGGGTAACCAAGTCTAAGCTGAAGGGGGATCCAGATGGAAGACTGTTCAGCAAATATAAGTCAGGAAATACCTCTATAAAATAGAGGGATTTTGCTGCTTCCTTCTTCCTTCTTTTTCTTCCTCTTCATCTTCTCCTCCTCCTGCTTCTTCTTCAAGAACAACTCAGCAAAATAAAATTCTAGTTTATTTGTTGGATATTGTTTCACACATACATCAAAGAGGAAAACATACAGCAACTTCATAGACAAAAAAGAAAAAAAAGAAGCCTTTTATCTTTGGTCTTCTTAACCATCTCCTATAAACCAACTACTTAGAATACAGCTGGGTACATACACAAAACAAATTACTGGAATGCTCAGGTTTTTTTTTTTGGGGGGGGGAAATCCTCTCTTTTTTTTTACAAGGTGTATTTTTTTTTCTCCTTTGAGATTCTAATGAACACCCTCACACCACAGGTAAAGTCAGAGGCAGGACAGAGAATGCTCTGAACGCTGGTCTGTTCATCCATTATCATGAAAAATGGATGACCCCTAACAATCTGTACAAAAATATAAAATGGAAATAAAAATACAAACAAAATTTCCTGTTAAAGTCCTTTAGAGAAAATGAAAAGCAGGGCCTTGGAGGTTTTGGTTTTCTCCTCCTCTGTTGCTAAGTCTCATGGTGGTTTGGGTGGGGCAGTGAAGAGATGTGTCATCTGCAGGTAGCACTGCCCACGGTGGGTGGGCGGCCTGTCTTTCTACTTGAAGGTGACCACGTCTAGATTCTGAGATGCAATGTGGAGAGTGACCAGGTTGTGGGGGCCTTTAATCAGTAACTTTTCCTTCTTTGCTGTCTAGTCTTCCACTTCTTGTATCGACATCCTCATCTTCTTCAGCTGCCTGCTCACCCAGATCTGCCTCAGCCTCCTCGTCTTCATCTCTATCATTTTCCCCACCATCACCTCTTCCTTCTCCTCCTCCTCCTTTTTCATGACCTCACTGTCAACTTCTGGTTCCCATTTCCTCATTCTGAGCATTCCCGTTGGCAGGCGCTTCTCTTCCATTCTCTGCCTCCTACTCTACAACTTCTTTTCCTGAAAATCCTTGGTGGTGATCTCCGATCTGGTGTCCACAGGCGTGTCTGACATGGTGAATCAGGTGAGAGAGAAAGAAAGAGAGTTTGAGGCCTCGGGCAAAAATTCTGCTGAGTCCCTGGCTGAGAGAAGGCAGCCGGCAGAGGTGGAGAGATGACCCGGGAACAACACAAAGAAGGCTTTTCTTAGCAGCCTGTCTGGATGCTTCTTGAGAATGAGACTAGTATGTATCTCCATCCGCTATTTGCATGGGGGGAAACAGTCTTCATTGTTCAGGGGAGAATCTGAATAAATTCAGAAAATCTCTGGCCATAATTATAGCTGACCTTGAGAAGTCCAGGTCTTTAAAGTCACCCATCTTGAAGGTTACAGGAATTATCTGAGATTGATTCATTAGAAAATCCATACATTTGTCCTATTAGATTGACACTAGAGAGAAGTAGATTAGGCAAAATATTGCAATTCTACATATTCTTTATGTACTAGAATTTGATCAAAAGCAGCCAGGCATCTTCCAAACTAAAAATAGCAAACAATCTTGGGAAAGACATATAACTTTGTTTGGAGAACAGCAGCAAAATCTGGAATATGTATCACATAGATGGGAAAGGGCATTCTGACATTTTCTTATAAACCAAGGGTGGGGGAAATGGTTATCTGAATATAGCTTGGTGAGGTACCTGATAATTTCCAAAGTAGTCTGGAGAAGAGATGCTAAACAAAATTAGAAACATAATTGATCTAAATGCTTCTGGACTAAAGCACAAATGATATTTCTCATTGCTGGGTTGATGTAACTAAGAGATGGTATGCCTTCCCTATTTCTCTCTTCCTTCATCCCAAGACTTTGGAAGATCTAGGATATAGATGACAAACTCTATCTATCCAAAACTCCAGGTCAATGATGCTTGAAGGACATTCAGAAGAGATGTACTTTATGAAGTATACATTTGACTGTAAACGCGATAATGGGATTGTTTCTATCACACAGCCTACCATGGGTGTCCAACCTCTTGATATTGTGACATGACACTGTGATCTACAATTGTGTTAGGCTGCATCACTCAGAGCTGTCTCGCAATTCATGCAGCCTGCAGACTGATGTGCCTGGCAGACCATTAAAAAAAATCCTTTTAAAAATAGTGGCCAAAGATCGTGAATGGTAATTAAAGATGTGGGGTTCTTTAAACTTTGAAAAGGAGGTAAAGGTGTCATCTTTCTTCTCCACTGACTATTTAAGATATTATAGTGTAACTATTTGGCCCTGTTAAAGGTCTGAGAAAGACGGGTTCCCTTCAAAGTGCACGCATGGCCAGATTATAAATTCATATGCAGAGAAAAGAGTCAGCTTTGGAGTTAAATACATAGTACTTATGTTAAAAGCTTATAATTCAACTATCTCATTAAACCTCATTTTGATGCTTTGGTTTTTATAACATAACAATCAATGTGAACTGGAAGGTAGGCCTTGAATGAGCAAACTAAGTTCTTTTGTTCCAGCTTCTGAGTTGTTCTCATTGATCTTTGACTCCTCAGTTCCAAGCACACAGTAGGCATCAACCCTCCATGATGACTTGGTTTATAAATAAAAAAATAAGAATGTTTAAACCCAATTAATTTTAATTGCACTTGTGATTTAAATTTTAAGAGCTAATGTGAAAATGAATAAAGAATTCTTCCCTGGCCTTTTAATTTTTTTTTTTCGAATGGCAAACACCTCATTGGTCTGAAATATTTTGTACATTTACATATGGCACATGTGCATGTGCACACAATACACATGTGTATGTGTGTGTGTATTTGTGCTCATATATGGCTAGGCACATATGTGAACACATGTATGCAGATGCCAGAGGTCAATGTAAGTTGTCCAACTCAATCGTTCTCTACTTTATTCTTTGAGACAGGGTTTCTCACTAAACCAGAGCCCACTAATTCAGTTAAACTAGCTAGTCAGTGAGCCCCAGTGATTTCCTATCTCCATTTCCCTAGTGCTGAGATTTCAGGCATGTATAACCATACCCAGCAGTTTACATGAGTACTGGGGATCTGAACTCAGGTCTTCATTCTTGTGGACTTTACCCATGGAGCCATCTATCCAGTTCTTTGTCTGATACTTGACATGACAAATTATTTTTATTTTAAGTGGCTATGAAGAAATGGCCATCTTTGGAAAATTACCATTAGTAACATACTGAAAATGGCTAGATGCACGTGTCCCTAGGTGAGAGATAATTACTGTGTAAATAAAATTTAAAATAAATACTTAATAGTATAGAGAATTTCAATAGCAAGCAGGTCTTTAAGTTCCATGTCATGGTTAATTTTATTTCTGAAATCTATGAAGAAAGTGTAAAATCATGGAAAAAAATGGAAATTGTTTAACCTGAAATTCATGAAGAAGAAATTGAAAAAAATAATAGGCAACAGTGTGCTATATTTCAACATTTAAGAGGCTTTATTATCCATATTTTCCTCTGATGTGCAATTACATGGACTTATAATCCTTGAAAAAAATGTTCTTTCTTTTGTTGCTAGAATTGCTTATAGTAGAAATAACAGATATGTTTAGAAATATGCCTGGATGATTATAGCTGAACACACACAGAAATAATTCTTAACTTGGGTAGTGCTCATTTTCTGGAATTACATATTTAGTGTGTAACATTCTTTTCTGGAAGTCTTGGGTTTTATTTGTTCCTTTGTTTTGTTTTAAGAGTAGGTAAAACTTCAACAGACCAATAATGAAGCTGGTGAATTCTAGGTCTCGAACAAGAGCCAAGAAGAGATGCAAACACTTGCTCAGTGATACCCTGGATTGCTAGCTGCCAGCCATTCACAAGATTCCTGCCATCTAATGTCCACACTGGATTCTAAAGGACACCGTTAATATGAAGCTGTTACACGTAACTTCTAAGAAGTGATTCTTAACTAGACTGGTGAGGACACTGACTTTGTCTTTTAGGCAATGTCCTTGAGCTAATGTTATGGCCCTAAAAATTGGTACTTAGGAAATTAGTAAAGTTGAATGATGCTTTCAGTCATAAGAGGCTATATTAACCTTGCACTTGGCTAGTGTTACATGTGCTCAGACAATCCAGAAATCCAAGGAAAGGCTTTCTTCTGTGATCATAAAGAGTACTCTCATCCTGGTAGTCTTTTATAATTATGAGGGTGATCAAAAGTCTTAACTGGGTAGAGTTGCAGCAATACTTAACAATTTAAATTCAGTGTCATGGAGCAATTCATACTAGTCACATGTGCTAGAGTGAGCTGTTGTAGCTCAAACAGATGGCAAGAACCATCTTGGAGAAACTGTTGCCACCATGGGGGGTTACTTCATGAAAATGCTTGAAGGAGAAGCAAACCTTTTGTGAAGAGAATGATGGAGTTACGATTGGCTTCAAGGACGCACAGGTAAGGTCTTAACGTGGAGATTCATGGTGGGAATCATGGCAAAGCATGGGAGTTCACTGCCCACGATAGCAAGGGCACATCTGATGTCTTATAAAAGCGTCATCTATGGCAATCTGGGCCTCTCTTGTCTGTCTTGGATTCTTTTAGGAATTTACCGATGTTCAAACATATGAAGAAAACTACTGTTTAAATCTACAAGGGAGTTGGTGACTCTGGCTCTGGAGGAGGGATAAAATAAGAAAAAGAATAAGAGGAAGAGGAAGGAGGAAGGAGGAGGAGTAGAAGAGAGAACTTAGCTACTATAGGCTTATTGTGTAAAAACACAGATGGCTGGACCCCATCCCCAAGTTTCTGATTGGTGGGTTTAAGAACAGGGCCTGGAACTTGCATTCCTAATGAGTTCCCAGGTGAGGCTGATGTTGCTGGTCCAGGTGTGTACTTTGAGAACCATATTCTAGGTGTTTCACCCTGAAGCCAGAATGGTCCTCCCCCTGTTCCCTTGGGTAAAAATCAGAAGTTTTCACACTGGCCACAAGGTCCATCAAGAGCTGTGCTTTAGTGACCTTCCTGACCTTACCTCTTGCCACCCAGTCTACTTAGTGCTACATTCTACTCATGATCTGACCTGTTGCTCTTCAAACATGTTAAACACTGCACACAGACACACACAAAGATATGTCTCCCAGGTGACTGAATCCAGGATTTGACAATGAAGATTAACTTTTATAAGTTCACCCCTTGACAAGAACATTACTTTTAAATCATAATATTCTATCCAAGGTCCTCAAAAGCTCAAGACCATCTCATAATGCAAAACTCATTTAGTCCAACATCAAAGCCTTCAGTTTTTCACCAATCCTAACCTCTGTATTTATGTCCAAACTCTTCTGAGATTCAAGGCAAACTCTTAACTAGGAGCCGCTATAAAATTTAAAAACAAATTAGGAGTTTTCAATACACAAAGGTATTGAAGAAACATGCCCATTCCAAAGACAAAGATACAGGGGCAAAGCAGGGAAAGATCAGGCCCAAGCAAAGCCAAAACACAGCACAGTAAACACCAAACTCTGTAGCATCTGAGGTTTATTTTGGAGGCATCTGTAATGGGCTTGGTCATCCCAACCCCCCAGCTCTACCACTCATCACATGAAGCTTCTTTGTTGCAAGAGGTTGCGACTTGGTGCCTGTGGCTTTCCTTCACAAATATCCCACATTCCCGGCATCTCCAACATCCTAAGGGTCTCCTCTGTAGCTTGGCTCTCACCCTTATAGCTTCAGATGGTAGCCTTTCTCAGGGGCTTCTGGCAGAGAATCTGACCCTGCCATATACTGTGGGCTTTCCAGAGCCTTGGTGGGAGCTCCCATGATCTTCTGCTGCATGCTGAAAAACGCTGTAGATGATCTGCCAAGTTCTACTGTCAGAATGGAAGGTTTCCCCCCACCCTTTCTTCCCCAGCTGTATTGGCCTCTACGTGCTTTGGCAGCTGAACCAGGAAAAGCACATCCCATAGCAAAATCAGTGATCAGCATTGTCAGTTCACTCTCTCTCTCTCTCCTTTCAAAGAAATTTGAAGTGTTACGAGTTGGAGCCTGTGATTTCTTTAAAAATTACAGAGGGTTTCTTCTCCTTGACCTTGTTGGCAGCTTTAAACTCCCTCATGCTCCTTTCTTCACCAAACCTTACTTTTCTCTGTCTCTCACTCCCTCCATCCCTCCCTCTCTTGCTCTTATCTCTCTCCTTTCCTCTCCTCACTCCTCCCTTTTCTTCCCTCCTGCCTCTTCTTCCTCCTTCTTTTCCTCCTTCTTCTTTCTCCCCACCCCAGTTTCTCTCTCAGCAATGAGCAATAACCAAGCTGTAGCTTGGATGTTGTGCTGTCTTGAAATTTCCTGCACTAAACACCTTAGTCCAGTACTTTAAAATTCAGCCTCATTCAAAATTTCAGAATATGGGTAGAATACAGTCTGTATCCTTTTCCAGAACAAACCATGAATGGCCTGTAGCCTGTTTCCTAATACAGTCCTAATTCCCTTCTGAAACCTTATATGCTTGGCTTCTACTATCTATATTTTAATCAGTATTCTGGTGTCCCAAACTTCTACCAGAATGGCTCATTAAGTTCTGCACACAGTATTCTAGGGCTTCTCTGACCCATAACTCCAAGGTCTTCTGTGTTCCTCCCGCAAACCACTTCCAAAGGCCTAGGAACTGGATGGTCAGGTGTATCATGGCAACCACTCCAGTTACCACTACAAATTTTCTGCCTTAGTTACTTTCCTTATTCTTGTGATGAAGTAACTGACAAAATCAACTTAAGGAAGGAAGGGTTTATTTTGGTACACGGTTTGAGGATACAGTCCATCATGGCAGGAAAGGCATGTTAGCAGAGATGTGGGTTGGCTTGTCATGCTGTATTAGACATTAGGAAACAGACAGAAATGGAATTTTCCTCTTTTTCTTTGTATGTAACCCAGGACCCCAATGGAATGGTGCTACCCACATTCAGATGGGCCTTCTCCCCTCACTGAAATCTCCTTGGAGACAGTGTCACATCCAGTGTCAAAGTATGTTTACTGGTAATTTTATATCCAATCAAGCAGATGATGAAGATTAACAAGTATACGAGCCAATGAATCCACATCTCCTTACTTGACACATCCTGACGATGCAGTGGTTTTTGTTAAAAGCTACATGCAAAAGAGGGCATGTCCATGCATAAGCATTAGTCAATAAAATACAAATTCAAGGCCACAGTGACAGAACTGAATAAACACCAATAGAAATGATTTTGCTGTTGTAGTTAAGTAAATCCTTTTTTTTTGTTTAAATATCTTTACTAAGATGTTAAGTTACATTCCTTTAATTTGAACCAAAACTCATTATGTAAAGTTAGATTTAAGTTTCCTACTGTGTTTATAAAGCATACCAATGTCATAGTCAGCCACAAGCTGCTGGGATGAATCTCCAAACCAGGCACAGTTTATGGGAGGAAAGGATTTATTGAAGCTACAGATCAGGGGAAGTCCCATAATGGTGAAAGAGACTAGTCCCCTTTAACAGGTCCAAGCAGAGAGAGAAACCCATCACCAACACCACACACACAAGCAAAACAGGCAGGGTGACCAAGGAGAGAACTTTTTACCCTTTATAGAACCTTAGGGCAAGGTCTTCCACCCTATCTGAGGTCTTGCATCCCTATCCCAGACTTAATGGTTTCCTGAGTCTCTGGAATTTCCTTTCTGCACTGCCCACACAGGAAGCGATGTTCACTTTCTAGCTTGCCTGAGTTTCCTTACATCCTGCCTACTGAGAGGCTGCCTTCCTGTAAACAGCTTCAGAGACCCACACAAGATAATTAAAAAGATCAAGTTGACAACAAAACCTAACTATCACAACCAGATATTAGAAATATGTCTACAATAAACCCACAAATCAATGAGAAATTATAATGGCAGGGACCATGTTAAGTACTGCAAATTAAAAGAAAAGTCAGGGGGGATCTCTTGTAACAAAGACTGTCATAGCACATTAATTATAAGGTTTAGGATAGATTTTTATAACGCATACATGAAAATTTTAAATTAACTTCCCATTTGCTGCTTTTAGTTATTAATGTCTCTAAGAGGAGGACAAGTTGACCTTTAATTTTGAATCAGTTCAAGAAAATGCCCAAATTCACACTTGACCTCTTCTACAGGGAACTTGTCTTTGTCACAATATAATTTTATTCTTTTACAGGTGCTCTGTACCCACTTTATGCTGGCATTTGTACTTTTTAAAACAAGCCAAGAAATAACAGGACATGGAGCCCTGGTATTCAGTCATATTAATTGTAAGTTTAAGCCTTTGGGCTTCCTGCACCAAAGACCACAGGACTCCCTGGTTTTCCTGGAACCTGGTACTTCCTGTGCCTTGGCTGCAGGCCATCCTGCATGCCACCTCTGATCTTGCCCTCACCAACTTTCTCTACAGGCCCATGAGCATCTTTTGGATCTCAGCTCTAAGGCAGTGTCTGAATTTTCCTCAGTATTTTGCAGAAGATACAAATGGTATGGTACCCTAGCACAGCCTATGGCAATCCCAAGATCCCCTCCTCAGCCCACAGGTCTATGGGCTTTTCTAAGCTTCCCACCTCCTACATTCTTGGCATTCTCTTCCCTATCCTGTTTCTCCTTAGCTTCAGGACTTGAGCAAACATAAACCTATCACAAGACTCCACATGTTCTTTTAAGGTCTAGAGTGCGACATCCATACTAGTCTCTTTCACACCTCTTTGGTGGTCTTGCTCTATTCTTCCTCTTTATTTTATTTTATTTTTTTTTGATGTGTGAATGTGTGCACAATACATGTGTGGCCCTATGATATGCAGAAACTTACAAATACGCACACATCATGGAGGCAAGAGAGAGGACATTGGGTGTCTTCTTTATCCCTCCCTCCTCCAATTATTTCCTTGAGACAAATTCTCTCAGTGAACCTAGAGCTGGGCATTTTTCATGTCAACTGTCTGCCCCAGTAATCCTCCTGCCTCCACTCTCCTCTTCACAGCTGGGGTTAGAGGTATGGCTTTTTATGTGGGAGCTAGGGATCAAACCCAGGTCCCCATGCTAACCTGGTGCAGCAAGCACTCTTAGCCACTGAGCCATCTCCCCAGGTCCTTGCTCCTTTCTTTCCAGGCTCATGACTTCTTTCTTTAGTCTGGATTAGCCTATCAACCTTTTCTGCTTTACAAAACAAGCAAAAAATAAAATCATAAAGCAAATATGAAGTTGAGAACTTTAACCCCCTACTCCTCAGTCCCTTTGGACTTACATGATACCTTGTTTGCCCAACCAGATATCAGGAAAGATTTATCTAAACACATGGCATCCATCCCCTCCCTTGCCCACTGACACCTGATTCTCATCCACACCAATCCAACACACCTGCTCTCACCAAGTCCAGAGAGTTCTTCATCAAATTTGCCTGTTGGACTTGGTGTTAACTGAACCAATATAGAGTGTGAGTCTTTTTTAAAAAAAATATTTTTATTTATGTGTGTGAATTGGCATGCCAGGTTCTCCTGCCTCTCTACAAACGAATGCCAGATGTGCGTGCCACTTGCTTGCATTTGGCCTTACAAGGGGGCCAGGAAATTCACCTTGGGCTAGCAGGCTTTGCAAGCAATCACTTTTAACCACTGAACCATTTCCCAAGCCCTGGCGTGAAACTTAATATATATTAAAGTGCTGGAACTTTCAAGGAACGTTTAATTGTAGAAACTTATTGAACTTTATTCAGTATAACTTTTGCAAAGCTCATTGCAAATCTCTGGTTAAAGGTGTTTAACATTCACAGGCGACTTCACTCCATATCGGGTCCCATTCAGCTTGCTCCAATGAACTCTACCAATCCAACCTTGCTTGAGAGCTGGAAACAATGCTCTCTCTGGTTAGACATTCAGAACATGGGTTACTGCTGGAACAATACCAATGACGACATAGCAAACCCATTTTTACATGGTTTTAATCATTGTATGTGTTTGATGGTGTCTCTGGGCTGGTTTGCTTGCCATTCTATCATAAGCTTTTCCCATATTGCTCAATAACATTTATAATTACCATTTTAATAGCTGCATAATATTCCTCTAAGTGGACTGTCTATGATTTACTGAGTCATTATCATCCTCTCTGGCATTTAGGTTGCTTCCAATTTTTGCTCCCATACATTGACACGCTAGCCTCGGTTTGGACTGATTCCTTGTGATAATTTCCCATGGATTCAATGTCTAGGCACCATTGTAAGGTATTTGGTACATATTTCCAGTTCCTTCTGAAAGAACTGTGCCATTCTGCTGCCAGCACTGTAATTCCTAGCATCCCTAGGTGGACTGAGACCTGAGCACTCAGAAAAGGGTGGAGCCCTGGATGAAAACAGGGTGATCTGAGAGAACATGAAAGTTTGATGGATTATAAATTATGATAAAGGCTCTACTCATCTTCCCAATCCCCTCTCTTTCCCAGCAGCCCCTGTTGAGAAATCATTGAAATTTGAGATAGAAAGGGTTCCTGTTGCAGGTGAGCAGAAGCTCTCCACTAAGGTAGAGACCCCTGGACATTAGACAAAGCTGTGGTTTGTTCAGAGAACTAAGCACGTTTCTGCCTCAGTAGGAGCCAGGGAAGACTGAAGGTAACACTTCCCAGTGGGCACAGGGGGCTAGCAAGCTACTTAGATAAGACACTCATGACTTTATGCCCAGGTAAGGATCTGATATCCACAAAGGGAGTAACACTCCTAGCCATGGACTCCAGGCTCCGCTCCAGCTCTGCCTTCACTATGAGAACTCAGACTGATTCTCAGCCTCCTTGGGAACTCTACTTCCAAGGTGGCCCAGAGGGCTGCTTCGAGGCTAGTGTGGGTCTGAGAGCTGAACTGGCCTCAGAAGACCCAAGAATGCACACAGCAAACACACTCAGCATGAGAGCAGGCTGCCTGCACCAGTGCCCACCTCCCCCAACACCCCCAGCACCCTCCCCAACCCTGCCTGTGTCTGAGGAGGACAAAGAGGTGAGTGATGAGTCGCTCCAGTTCCTGCAAGGCTGCCACTTAGAAGAAGACACATACTCCTTGAGGGGCCACATAGCAGAATTAAGGTCCTGGGGCCCAAGTGGGAGCACCTTGGGTTTGATTCAGAGTTAGAATTCATGTCATTGCTGCTTTTGCCTTCATACCTCATTCCATGAGTAGTTGTAGATTGCTAGTTGTGTGACCTTGGGACCATTACTAGCATCCTTGTCTCAGTGACTCATTCGATGAGATGGAATAAAGGCCTTCATTGGCATTAAGATAATTAAGATACTAATCATCAAAGCTAAGCAAAGGTGTGGTAACGCAGACCAGGTGTGGTGACACAAGGCTGTATCCCCAGCTACTCTGGAGGCTGAGACAGAAGTATCACAAGTTCAAGGCCAACCTGGACTACAAAGTGAGTTCAAAGCCAGCCTAAGCAACTTAGCAAGACCATGACTCAAAATCAAGAGTAAGGGCTGGGGGAATAGCCTAGTGACAGAGCACATGCCTTGCATCTGTAAGGTCCTAGGTTCAATCCTGAACACATCAAAATCAATCCAGGAATTGCTGGAGAAACCACAAAAATAATAATGGTGGTATGTGTTGAATGAATACATGCCTGCTCTGAATTAAATAAAGAGCTTTATGTACATTATCTCTCTAGTACTCATAACAGCTTCCTGAGGTAGAAATACTAAATAATTGGCACCAATCCAGGGTCGACTGAGTGGTCATAGTGTGTCCTTTAATACCAATAATTCCAGATGAGGAATATCCCAATTAGTTCACGGGAGAACAGAATTACTGAAATGAGCATTGCCTCAAAGACTAGCCCTCCCTCGGGAAGTTTATTTAAAAGACCAGAGCAGTGCTGATTGCATTAATGGCTACATTTAGTTGCCTGCTTATATATGTGCTGGCTGGTCTATCACCGTGCAATATCCTCTCGCTTTGACATTAGACACAATCTTGAGACCAGCTTTGGCCAACAGATAACTTTGAGTAGTTGAAAGCTAGGGAAAAAAAACTTGTGCATTTCTTGGGCTGAGGAGATGGCTCAGCAGTTAAAGGTGCTTGCTTTCAAATCTTCTGGCCTGGGTTCAATTCCCCAGCATCCATGTTAAAGCCAGATGCAAAGTGATACATGTGTTTGTAGTGGTGAAAGAATGGTGCATTTCTATGTCCTGTCTTGAATCCCTGCTCCTGCTATGAGAACAAGCCCAAAGTAGCTTTCTGGAGAATGTCAGACCACCTGGAGTAGTGTCATCCCAGCTGAGACCCCTCCCACCCCCCCTCAACCATCCATCTCTAGCTGGGCTACTGGCAGATCCCAGTTTCACATCAGGCAGGCCAGGCTCAGGTCAACAGAACCATCTAAACATGCCATGTATCTGTGCAAAAATATACTGGAGAACGTTGTTCTATGGGCTTTGTGGTGTGGTCTTATTATGTTAATAGATGTTGACTGATACAATCAGGTTCATGCAGATTGGTAACACCTAGTGCAAAAGCATTCTGACAAAATTATGCAATGCATTGCATCATTTATTCCTTACCCCAAGCCCTGGGAGACAAATGCTATTATTATTACCTTCATTTTAGAGTTGAAAAAATAAGGCATATGCAATTCAAATACTTTACCCAACTTCACGTAGCCAGTAAATAATGAAGCCAAGGCTTGAAGGTGGGCAGCTAGGCCTCAAAGCCCCCACTAGGCACTTGGGCTAAGTCTATACCTTGAAGCAGATCTGCAAACCGAGCTGTTTTCACACATACTCACCACTAGTACATGGCACAATGCCACCTCACACATCCTTTTTAGTCATACCAGATACTAATAATGAAAGCCAGGCATGGGTGCTAGCTGCCTTCCTCTCTGAGCCTAAGGCTCTATCACACCTATGGACAAGGTGCTCTGTTTATTAAGGAATGTCAGAAAAGGAAGCCTTATGTCAACACAAGATCTGCAGGTGACAGAGGCTTTTGAGGGCAAGTGCCCTTCATGATGCTGTGTGCTGGAAACCCTGGCTGTGTGAGATGCCTGAGGAGACCTGGAGGAAACCTGGGGACCTGGACTCTGTCCACTCACCACTTCTCCAAGAAGCCACTCCTGAGGCTTCAAGTGGCTGAAAGGCTAAAGAGCTCTGTTTCTCCCTGACCTCATGATCTCTGTCATCTGGACTTGGGGACAGCCTCTTCTTGGGCCCTACAGCCTTGGCCTTTCTAATCTACCCTTCATCACACACCAGAGCTTGTTCCTACAATATGCATCAGAACATGCCACTCTCTATGTAAACCCATGCAATGTGTCCCTAAGATGAAACACCTGAATACAGCACTCAGGTGTCTTCCTGACTTGACAACCCAGCCTCCCAAACCTGGGCACTAATGTGCTTGTACCCAGAGGAGAGCACAGGCCCCAACTGTCTACACCCACACTCTTCTCTGGTCGAAACACTTCATCACCGTCTCATGTTCTTACATATTTCCATGCTCTTTGGGACAGGTTCTGAGACAGCAGCCAGAGGGCTCAAGGGGGACTTTGCTGTCTTGCTGGAAGATCCAGGGTCCCGGTCTGCTTTTTCTATTGAAATTATCCCCTGAGTCCAGAGATTCGGTAAAATAATCTTCAGTGTATCCCCAGATACACTGGCCCACAAATCAGGCCAGAAACCTCCAGATGAGACCATGGGTGAGGAGTTTGTCTTCATGTACATTACAGTAGACCCCTGGGATGTGGTCACTGGTTCATTTGCACTATCCTAACCAGAGCACCTAGTGTGTCATCAATACCTGATACCTATGTGTGCTTCACAGATTCCTAGGCTGTACATATCCATTTCTTTCTCTGAGGTTCAGCCAAAGCACCCCCTCCAATCACGCCCATAACACAGTGGAAGAAGTGACCTGGAGAAAGACAGAACCTCACTAGATCCATCTTTTTCTGTTACGGCCAAGGCTCACACAGGAGTGCCCTTAGAAGTACCTATGCCAATAAGTTTGTCGCTTTTCCTGGACCATGTAGTTTGCCAAGCAGAATCTACTGCTATATGGAGACCGGTACCAAACTCCTAGAATTAAGAATGGGTGTATGACAGAGTTGTCAGGGATCTACCCACCGCCCAGAGGTCAGAGGAGCTTGATATACTAGTCTGTAACTGGGGGAGGAAGTGCTTGGTGAAGGAATGTGCTTGACTTTGGGTCTTGTAGAAGTGTTCAGGAGCTGTCTGAGAGCAACCTTCATTCAAAGTGGGACTGCAATGGAGGAGGGGGGACAAGTTCTTCCTAAGCTGTGTATCTTCTTTGCTTTTTCTGGGATCACCTTCTTAGGAAACGACTACAGCCCAATCAGGATCTGCCTTTGAGGGCACTCAAACCGAGTCACGGAGAGATAGATTTCTTGACAAGAAGGAAATGGAGGCTGAAAAATCCCTCAGGAGCAAAGATGGGAAAGGTCACTGGGGTCTCTCAAAGTTCTCTAGCAGGGAAAAAAGGGACATGGCTGTCACTTGGTGGCATCACACATATGTTTCAGATGAGGAGAGTTAAGGATGGAAAGAGGGAGGAAGGAGAGAGTAAATGAATGAAGAAATGAGAGTATTGTAGTAAGTAATATATAATAATATCTAAGTAACATCTAATATTTAAGTCATATCAAAGCAAAGGAAGTTAATGATGCAAACCAGTGAATTCTACGGGAATGTGCTGGAGACACTTGATGTATTTTCTTCAGGGAGCTGTTCTGAGAACTGATTGAATTCATGTGAAGCACTCAACACTACCTGGCCCACAGAGAGCTCACAGTAAGAATTTCTTTTTTAAAAAAATATTTTATTTATTCATGAGAGAGAGAGAGAGAGAGAGAGAGAGAGAGAGAGAGAGCACCAGGGCCACCACCTTGTGGATCTGGCTTATGTGGGTCCTGGAGGCAAGTGCCTTAACCGCTGAGCCATCTCTCCATCCCACTCACAGTAAAAATCTCTAATGACTACAAAACACTGTTGTGTCCTCCCAGGTTCCCTTTCCCTGGCCACGGTGTCATTCCTAATGGTCATGCTGCCAGCTGCTTCAAAGATCAGGACACCTCACTAGGACCCTTTGCTCCCTCCAGGAAATGTCCCCCAGTTAAATAGGTCATCTTGCCCAGTAAGTATCCCCCTGCCCAGGTGTCCCCAGGGAAGACCACCAATAGCAGCCTGGCACAGGCGACATAAGGTTAGCCCCTCACTATGAGCATGTGAATGGAGTAACTCTATAATTTGCTTTTCTAGCCCACTGGGCCAAATCCAGCTTTGTATCTGTTCGTTACTGGATTGCCCATAGCTGCCTTCCTGTTACAATAGCAGCTGAGTAGTTGCCACAAAGCCCTGAGTGATCTGCTCACAGCCCCACAGTGAAGCCCCAGTTGTACGATGGTAGTGCTCCCTATACGTGACGACTTACATTCATGTTCACTAAAATTGAATGCAACTGATCATTCAGTGACTCAGCCACATGTGCCACATTTGGGGTGCTTAGGGGTCACACGTGGCAGGCCACTCTCCTGTTGGACAGTTGGACAGAGAGCCTTCTCATCAGCACCAGAGTGTAGATCAGGCCAAAGGTAAACTTCTCCTGACCCCATCCTCACTCAGCCCTTCCCACTTCTTTCCTTGACTTACAGGTTCGTCTCCCAATAAATTACACATACCTGTCCCCCATTCTCAGGGTCTGCTTATAAGGGTCTCCACCCACAACAGTCATTTATATGACTGCATTGTACCCTCGGGCTCTGATCCTTGTCTCTCTTGTGATAAGACGGTGACAGGAGAGAATGTCAGGTTCACTCCTAAATCTCAAGTCCCCAGCACAGAGCCTGTCACAGAACAGCTTTTGAACAAATGAATGAATAAATGAACGAGGTAAAGAAATAGCCTCTTACATGCTCTACTCTGGTGTCCAGCTGATAGCCCCGAGCTCCCCTTGACCCATTCCTCTTGCAGATTTCAAGCTCGATTTCTCAGTCATTCAGCCTTGTCCAGAAGCCCAGCTGTGACAGTTAATAGATGAATCCCTTCAATTTGCGAGTTCCCCAGAGTCTCAGCCATAACATAGGCTGGATCTCCAGGATGCACCCCACCCAGGTCTCAGCACTCACACCCCAAGACCCGTCCAGCCACTAAAGATGGTATGCTTTAGCCTCTGAAAGGCAGACAGGAGGGTGGGGGTGTCTGCATCTCTGTGAACCCGTTAACAAGGACAGTGTCTGTGAGACCAGCGGATTCTCATTAAACCAAGGCTCTAGTGGCCAGATCCTCCCAGGTTGCAGACTTGAGAGAAAAGCCTGGTAATCTAGACTCCTGCATCCATCATAAGGTACTGCAAATCACATTTGAAGTGGTTAGGGTAAAAAAAAATTAAGTAATAACAAAGGCAGGAATTTTTTTTTCTCTGAGATAAACTTCAGAGAAAGCGGCTGCCCCCTTCCCCCTGCTCTGCAGTGTGACTTCCTGACCACATGGAGCTTGGATGTGGCCCTTCAGTGTCCTTCCTCAAAGCCTGATTGATGCTCTGGGGAAATGGCTCACCTTGAAGTGGCCTGTGGTTTTTATAGCATTCATCCAAGCACTCCCTGCCTGGGGGTATCTTGTTTAATTCTCTGGATTGTTGGCAGCCAAATTGAGTCAGATGTTTCTAAGAACAAACTGGTTCAATAAAAGCGGACACCTCCATCACTTTAGTCCTGGGTCCTTGGCGAATGTATTTTATTAGTAGAGAAAGGGGGTGTAGAGATCCTATACCACCCTTCTGGCTCTTTAAGATGCCTTTTGTCTTAAGGACCAAACCTATGTATGGAAAGAGGAAAGCCCTCCTCCCAGGACTGGTCTCAGCCTCAGTGGCCTACAGCATCTAAATCTACCTCTAGGAGGCAGGAAAAACAGCAGGCCCTGTTAGCAGCTCCCATGAAGAGCTCCTGGATCATGGAGGAGGCCTAAGGTACAGTAGAAGAAGGGGCCTGTAGCCTGCAGCCATATTCCCAATCCTGATCCAAGACCCCCCCCCCCCCGCCAGTATGATAAGTCTACCAAAGTCCATGACAATGGTGCCTTTTGGAAGGGGGCAAGGCCACAGCCCTGCAGGTCAGCTCTGCCTCACCATCATCGATGCAGGACACCCACACCTCTTGATTCACCCATAAATGAGGGGATATGACCTCAGACTCCCTTAGCCTATGTTCTCCCTGGATCATCCAGACTGAGTTCACTTGCACACACACTTACTCGATCAAAGTCTACCTCCATGAAAGCACCCCAGAGTTGTCCCAGTCAAAAAGATAGCCTCACTAGATAAGCTAAATATCTCTCTCATCCCTTTGGATTATGAGACGATCCTCACAGAGCTGAGGGCTTCACGCTTCAACTACTGCAAGAAGTGTTTGTTGAGTGAGAGCAGACGTACCCTCCCTCCCTTTCTTCTGAAAGTTGAGACAATCAAGCTGAGTTGGTGTGAGAACCCCTTTGTGCCTCTTTAATACTTGAGTTGACAACACAGAACAGGAGCAGGTGAGACTTTGCCACCTTAGGTTCACCATCCAGGTAAGAAAAGGGAAGAGTAAAAAGGGATCCTTACTAACTTCTGCTACCTTAGAGAGGGTGCCTTCAACCTAGTCACATGGCCATAGTCAGCTGCATAGAGGTCTGGGAAATGTAGTCTTTCAGTTCACATCCTTTCCAGAATAAAATCTAATCTCAATGAGAAGGTGATAGCAGATGTCGACTAGGTAATTATCAATCTTTTCCAGTTGACTCATTTAAAAAATCATTTATTTGCTAGGAGAGAGTGTGAGTAGGGGTTCACCAGGGCCTTTAATCAATGTAAATGAAGCCCAGATGTGTGTGCCACACTGTGCATCTGGCTTCCCATGGGTACTGGGTATAGACTCCAGGAGGGCAAGATTTGCAAGCAATTGTCTTTAAATGCTGAACCATCTCTCCAGTCCTTGATACATTTTTTCAATGGTAAAGAAACTCAAAAGGAGTTAGTAAACTTGCCCAAGTAAATACAATCAGAAAGTAGAATCCTGCTATTCCCAACCAACACCCAATACCCTTCCCTTATCTCCCTACTAACATACTATCTGAACCTCCGAGGCTCTGCCAGACCAATCCTAACCAATCACATACACCAACACTTCACTCTCTGGGCTCATCAAGATCATATCAGTTTTAAAAATACTTCTGTTAGTCCTTCAATCATGACAAACAGTCAACTGCACATGAGAGGACCATGTCAAACCAGAGGTTGTGCTGGACTGAAACTGACTGGTGATGTCATTGCAATTATTACCTTGATTGTTTTTGGCAGATGCAGTCAGAGGCCACGGTCTTGGAAAGACTCAGCATGCCCCCAAACTTCTTGGATTCTGGACTGCTTGTGTTTGTGTCTTGTTTCTTCAGTGACAATAAGAGGTCACCCCTAAGCTGTTCTGAGATCTCCGAGAATACTTATGCAAAGATCAGGCAGAAGAGAAAAACCAATTTCCTTCCAATATTTTTAGCTTCTCAGGAAAATAACCACGGTGAAGAAAATATTTGTCTCTACCACTGTGGCAAAGACTGACAAGGACACAAGGCACATGGAACCGAGCCTTGTGTGCACAGTGAGAAAATAACAGAATTAAGAAACCCCCGTGACACTCAAGTTCTTGAGGAAGTGTGCAAACTTCCATTTCTCCAAGGAAGCTCTTCAAAAAGAACCCTGTAAAGAACTGAAGGCTACTGTATACACTCCCTCTTCAAATGGGTCCTGTCATGGGTGCAATGTATCTGGGCTTTTGTATCTGGACTGTATTTGGTTATAAGAGGTTCAATTAGCAGAAAGCATTTACTTTTAAAAAAAACTGGGTTTGATACATGTTATTGTGAGACATAAGGGCAAGTGATTTATAGGGAGGAAGTTTGGAATGGATATTACACATAACAATAGACATAAACTAAACCGTGTGGAATAGAGTTAATGAACGTGGTCAAAAGTCAGATATAAAGAAATATGTGCAGGGCTGGATATGTAGCTAGCACCATGGTGGAACATGTACTTAGCATGAGTAATACCCTAGGCTCAATCCCCAATACAGAATAAAGCAAAGTATATCAGAATCAATCAATATTCATTTATCTTTTACTTCCCAACAGTTGTGCTAGAAGATGTTGTGCATTTCATCCAAGCTTTAAGTCTGTGAAGCAGCCATATTTGATTGCCATTTTGCAGATGAGAAAGCCAAGGCCTACAGAACTGCATCAACAGGTAAGAGAAGACAAAGTTAGGGGGAAGTTTAGTATCCACTGACTGTGATGGCAAGTCTAATGAGGTTTCTCAACTCCAAAGGGAAGTCCCCTTCTCCAGAATGTCACTGACAGGATTCAAACAAGGTTTCAAACAAGGATTCAAACACTGTTGCCTTCAGTTAGGGTTTACACCTCAAGTCTACCCCTCATCTTCTCTGTGGCCACTGACATGCATCTTCTTCCTCTGAGCTACTTTCTCGGCTTTTAAAGAGAGATGGTCCCATCGCCCCAGTCCTTGATACTCAGCGAGTGTAGGCAAAAAGCCTGCCATAGATTCTGGTTCTATTCTATTCCAATGACAAAGATGGCTCATTAGACATTCATTGTGAACTCAGGGCACTTGGAGAAAGTCCTTGAAGGGAATCATCTGGTCTGTATCCACATTACCATATGCATGGTTGGGGCATGTAGTCCTTTAGTAATGCAACGTGACAACACAGAACACTAGACTAGTGCTGGCTATTTTGGGCATGGGATATTGTGGCCCCCATCCTTGACAGATCTGAAGATCTCCCAGCCCATGTCTGGCATTGAGGGATTCTAATAGGTTTGGGGGATTTCAGAAACAGTTTTTAAGCTCCAAACCCCAAAAGTCTGTATTTCTTTTAAACAAAGAATTGGAATAAACCCGATTGAGGATACTTATTAAACTATTACATTTATTCAGAAGTCAGTGGGGGGGGGGTAAGGAAGAGTCCCTGGACCAAGAAAGGGGAAACGGATACGTGAGAGTTCATGTGGGAGTTAAGCATGGGTCTGGGGAAAAATGTGAAAAGGGATTTTAGATTCAGAGTAGAAAAGAGAATGAAAGTACAAAGAGCTCCTGACATGTGGACAGCAGGAGAAGGTAGTAACAGGATTGGGGTTCCTTCTCCCGTCTTGGCCCAGCAGGAACCTGGAAGTTCCAGAGAGGTGAAAGGCCAACAAGAAACCTTGCCCACCTGGTAAGCATCTATTTATAAGCTCATTGTGGTAGGCTTTACCTTCAGGCTCAGATGAGCCTGAGAGAGGGTTGATTGGTCTGAGCTTAGGTCTGACTGAAGAAGAGGCCTAGCCATGACACCAAGTTTAGAACCAAGCTCAACAAAACAAAATTCCAGGATCAGATTTAAACCTTAATTTTAGGAAAGTGAAAATCTTTTCCAGAGAGGGTCTCTGTTAATTCTTTTTCTTTTCTTTTTTTTTCTTTATTGTCCATAATGAGTTACATTGTTTAGTGGGCCAACCATGAGTTGTTATCCCCAATTCCCCATTGCCCCCCTTCTCCATCCCCAGTCAGCTGGATATCCTCCTCCGTGGGCCGTCTGGATCAGTCTTTGTGGTAGGGGACCATGGATAGCCCAGTCTTCAGCCGGGTTCTCATGACCCAAGTGTGTTGTTACTGAGGGGTGCCAAGTCTCTGATATTCTCCCCCACCATGGATCTCACAATCTTTCCGCCCCCTCTTCCGCTCAGTTCCCTGAGTCGTGGTGGGTGAGTATTGAGACTGCTTTGGTGTTGTGAGCTTAGGGGTTTTTGTGTCGAGATTCATTGGTTTCTGTCACACTGGCTTATCCTTTGTTGACTGAATGGTTATGGCTGTGGGTCCCTTGTTCATCCAATCATTCTCTGTGGGGTTTTATATGGATCCTCCCCCGTATGACTGTGGTGGCTCAAAGAAACAAAACAGTTTAGGCAAGAGATAAGGAAAAGCCAAATTCTTCTCTGTCTGATCTCTAGCAAAGTGGAGACTCCAAGGACAGGGCCAAGGACATTCCTGATATTTACTTTTGGGGCCCAGTCACCCTAACCATCTCAAGATGATTACCTGGTTTCTTAGAATATGAGCCTCTCCTCCATTCATTCTCAGGGTCCTTGGAAACCCCATTCACTGTCATCAGAACCAATGCTGCCCAATGTATTTCCTTCTTCTCTGCTGGTGGGGAAGGAGGGATGCCCACCAAGGTTACTGATGTCTATGGCACCTGTAACAGTGGGTAAACTCAAGGGCCCAATCTCTTAACAAGCGTGACTCCTCACCATTTTCTTCTCCCCTTTCTGTGTTGTATCTCCTAGTGCAGAATTTCTGAACATTCACATGGAAAGCCTATGATGGGGCAACTTAAGCATCCAAGACTACCCTGGAACACCTTAGCATTCTCTTTCTCAAATGACAACTCCCTGGGACAAACCAGAGACCTTCAATTAATACCAAGGAGAGCTCATATGTGTGTTGTGGTTACCTTCTCGTGGGACAAAGCACCTGACCAAAAGCAGCTGATGGAAATTTTTATTTTAGAATATAGTCTCTAGGGGAAGCTCCGTGAAGGCAGGAGAAAACAAGGCATGAGAGAGGCTGGCCATCACTCCTTGTCCCATGGAAACCAGCAATAGGAGAGGGTGCCAAACTCTAGCAAAGGGGAGCTGGCTATAACAACTTTAAGCTTGCCCCCCTCAAAATACACACCTCCTTCAACAAGGCTCCACCTCCAAAATTACTATCAGATAGGGATCAAACATTCAAAGCACATGAGTCTATGGGGGACATCTGATTCAAACCAATACAATGTGTAAAGTCTTGTACTCTGTGCTGGGTCCCTGGTAGGTAAATAAAGGTAACAAACAAATCCTCACCCTTGTAAGGATGACAACTTATTGAGTGCAAGGTCAATCATCACATAATTAAGTGATAGGACAATGCAAGGAGTTGTTGGTCTTAATATCTGCAGGTAGGAATGCATGGCCGGATGCAGTTAGGGCATGGAAGGACCCCAGGGCCAATGGGAAAGGGAAGCTCAAGGCTATATCCAAACTTCATAGGTCAGTGTAATTTTGGAGCTCTATATCACATCATATTAAGATATAACTACATTATACCTACAACATTAATTGGAATTTTTGTCATCTAATAATTTTGAAATATTTATAAAATAAATGTGCCTTCAATATTGTTTGATTCCCAACAACTTAATAGCTCATCATTGCCTATGGTTTTTTTTTAAAATAATCACTTTGTTCCTTCAAGAATTCTTCATCTGTGAGGAAAGCTAACTTAGAGTTTATTGTTAAAAGTAATGAAATTTTTGAACAGTAATTTTAATAATACATAAAGAATGTAGATAGATTTCAGAGGGAATTAAATGCCTGTTACTTTTAATCTTAAAGTATTCCTGACACAGATACGAGCCCATATACTACCTTCCTGGTCTTTAAAGCATACCTGCAAACCCTGAAATCTCCTGGCCACACAGCTGAATGAGCAAAAGGGGATTGGAAGGGCCAGGGACCCCTGGGAAGCTCTTGAAGGGCAGTGAGGTTAGGAGGGGCATACAGAAATTACGTAGACTAAATGAGAAATAGGGCCATATTTGCATTGGAGTGGCTACCCTGATTATCCCAGGAAGGATGAATGGTAGCAAAGACTTGGAATAAGAAGAAACAGGTCTTAATTAGCAACAGGGAGGAGAACTCTGGGAGAAAGATCCAGGGATGGCATGAGAAGGTTCTTCCTTGTATAATGAGAGAAAGGGTGGAGAAAACACATTCTCCAGGCAGACAAACAGGCAGGCAGACCTAGGGAAGGAATCAAAGGAAATGGTCTTGGTAGCAGTTAAGAAAGTCCTACACCAGGTATGCAGATATGCTCCTTGGAATAGGCTCACAGGACTGAAGCCATTGGGATCAAAGAGTTTCTGTGACATTGGGTACTGGACATGCCCAAGGGTTTCACAAGGTCCAGCATACCCAGCCAAAGTCAGCTCCCCGGAATTGCTCTTCTTTCTTGAGCACTGTTCATGCCCTGGGTGTTCTGTATGATTGTACAGCCACCTGCTCATCCACACCTCATAATAGCGCATCCAGAAGGACACTATCATTCCAAACTAATAGAATTAGTCCAGTAACTTGCCCACAGTTGAAAGTCTGGTTAGAATTTGAAAGAAGGGAGTCGCATCTAGATTCTCCTTTCCCAGGAATATCTCCATGCTTCCATGTTCCCATAAAATCAGGGCAAGAATGTCATTATGACGGGCTGGAGAGATGGATCAGTGGTTAAGGCACTTGCCTTCAGTGCCCAAGGCCTGGGTTCAATTCCCCAGTACCCACATAAGCCAGACCCACAAGGTGGTGACCCTGTTCTCTCTCTCTCTCTCTCTCTCTCTCTCTCTGCTTGAAAATGAGTAAATAAAATATTTTTAAAAAAGAATGTCATTATGATGGGCACTGAAGAAATATTTATGGGCACGATCTTCTTGTGCTATTTTTATACACATTTTAAATCATTTTCTCTGGCTGGAGATGTAGAATGCTTGCTTAGCATGTTCCTGTGCCTGAATTTAATCCCAGCATAATATAGCATAGATATATTAATAAATAGATGATAGATGATAGATAGATAGATCATTGATAGACAAATAGATGAATTCATTTTCTCATTTAATCATACCAAAGCTAGCTTCAGTCTGAAGAGCCACTGGACTGAATAATATCACTTTGTATTTGATTGTACTGAATCTGAAAATATGCCTCCCACCCTGAACAAGTCCATTAAAATGCCCCCCCCACAAATATCAGCAAAATGAAATTACTTTGGAATATACAACGTAGTCTACTGGCAAAGGAAAAAAAATAGTAATAATCTGCCTTAGAAACTTCCCAAGCTTCACAAAGGCTGATGATGAATATAAAATAAAAAAAAAATGAGACCAGAATGAATTATGGAAATAAAGATCCCTCAGGCCATGTCTGTGGGTAGGAGCAGAAAAATCACAGAAGGGGCAGGTCTAAGGAATAAGGAGAGAAAATGTACAGTTTTATGGCTGATTAAATGTGAGGGGATAGAGAGACACAGAGAAAGAGAGAGGGAGAGAAAGAAAGGAAAGAATTTTAATAACTCTAAGTTCTGAGCTGGGCAAACAGGCTGGTCTTACC